>NHOP01000657.1:0-13630 GCA_018697155.1 Pyramimonas parkeae | reverse complement strand
TATCGTGTGGTAAGAAATAGCAGCGCTAACGGGAAACTCGGGCGCTTTTCGATGTCTCTTCTGGGCGCTAGGGCCAGAAGAAGGGAATGAGCGACGTTGCGCGTACATCGCGCACTCCATCCGGGAATGCGTGCAGTTCTGGCGTTAGATTTGCTGCTTGTGTGTGATATGTCTACGCTTTATCAATTTGCATATTTGGCGATGCTGTCGTTTCCATGACCGACCAGGAGACACAGGTCCAGGTGGTGAGCGTAGTCGTGCAAATAGTGGTCGGGCGTTGATGTTTCGGAGTGCGTCGTAACCACTTTATCCAGGATCTGTGCCAGCTGGCTAACTGAGCGACATCGATACGGACGACTCTTTATGAGCTTGCAACACACCAGCAACATGTTCGTGGTTTCGCTGATACGCGTCGTTATGTCGAGTATCCAATGCGATAAGCTCTTTCATGGCTTGACACGTACGAAAGAACCGGACCCAATCATATTCAATCGCAAAGAACGTGCATGGTAGAGTCCCTCTACTAATTCCCTGTGTATAGCTTGACGGACGACTTTCATGAAATAAGAATGCTAAGAATCCATGCGCTTTGCTAGAGTATTTGCTTTGATGTTATCCTTGTTCAAAGAAGGGTCATGTCTAAATATGTAGCTCCACGCCCTTAAGTGTAAGGGTCGTTTCCCCATACACAATCGCCTCGCAAAACCAGTTCGAGACCGGGCGTGCATAGTCACGGGAGCGATCGTTCCAAATGAAGCGTGGGTCAAGAAACTGACATAAGCAAGGAGCACAATTATCAGCCCAAGTCTTTGTTCAAGGAGAGATGTCTTCTACATCCTGCGTGCTGTTTTTTTCGGTCTACGGAGTGGACCAAAATTTGCGTGAACACCACGCGAAAAGACTAAACACGAAGCGCATGTACCATCGCTACGACAGTGGTGGTAATATATTTCAAGGTTCGGCGTGTTAATTGTTGATTCCGTTTGTTTCAACTGCAAATTGACTGCGAACCGCGAAATTAGGATGTGATTCATGGAGCCAAAGCTCTATGAAATTTACACATATATCAATGTTCACTACAAATACAAGTTTAATCTTTCTGCGCGTCTCTCTGTTGTGCCTGCTGAAAATAGGCAGCAGTGGTCTCGTTCATCACCTTGTCGGTAAACACTTTGGACATCACCTTTTTTAGCAGTGGATCTATCTTTTGGCCTTTATTCGCTCCCTTCTCTCTGCGCTCACGCTTTCTATCCTCATCTGTCTTTGGTTTGCTGGTTCCTTGTAGGAAATTCATGTGCTTGATCTTCTCCTGGGTAATACATATGTCCGTCCCACCCTACAAGAGACTGATAATTGTTCAATACAAAATGCAGGAAATGCAGGAATGACCTGGTTTGCATCGCCAGAAGACTGTTTGTGAATGTTGTGTGCGGCAACACTCTTACGTGTGAGTGAAAAACAAGTTTCTAGTTCATAATCTCCAACCAATCGTGTAGAAAGCTATGCGAACGGGTCATACCGCCTGGAGCTTTTGTTGTCTCTGAAACAGGCGTTGCTCCTCTTTCAGCAACCAGTCGGATCTCTCCCTCTCTCGCAGCTCCGCCTCCTTCTCCATGGTCAAACTCACGTCCCCATGTCCGGGCCCTAGGTCTGCGGCCAACCAACAGCCATTCGCATTTGAATCCACACAGCTTAGTCAGCTCTCTGCTTGCTAGCAGCACTGAAAACACTGCACATTACGACATTTCGATTCTAAACAACTATTTACCCGTCCAATTCACAATTGTTTGGGGGTGAATTAAATAAAGATGGTTTGCACCTTGGACCAGATCCTCCACCCTCTTGGAAGGAATCGAGACTCCTCCAGCGCCCACTCCGCCTTGTACCCCCCAAGGGTTGCAGCAGTCCTCAAGGCTCGAGCGCCACTCCAAGCACCCTAGGTCGCACTCCACCGCCGGATGCACCCACTCCTCTTCCCGTCCTGGACACGTTGCATTACCGTCCATGCTATCAGAAGGCTGTTGGTGTAGATTCTAACTATTGGGTAGCGCCTTGCGTCGACGAAACAGAGTAAAAACAGGTTCACAGGGGTCCAAAGGAAGCAGCTGCAATCAGGCTGGCTCGTATGCACTCCCATCGCATCCAGTGCCGAGCGAGCCTACCATGGCCGATTCAAGAGAGCAAGCCTGACAACAGATTGCAGCGGGGTTTGAGGGCACCTTCTAGGGACCAGCCTCCCTCCACCTCCACGGGGAGCTGGAAGGCGCTGCGCATCTTGGACAGCACCCAGAGCGCGGTTTGTTCGCGCCGGCGTGCTCCCGCGGTGCTGCCTCGGCGCTCCATCAGCCGCACCCACAGCACCACGCTCCCGCCGCCGCCGGCACCGCCCACCCCAACGTACACCGAGTGCACTGTGCTCGCGTTGCTGCTCCTCAGCCGGCTCACCACCGCGTCCCTTATCCGCAGAGCGCTTTCCACCTGCACGTCTTGCACGCACACTCACATCAAAACCCTCGCTCGGAAAAGTCAATCCTGTTCGTTGCGCACTGCCCCTAAAACCAAGGACAGGAACATGTATGCTGCGCCATCCCTTGCGGCAGTGGGGCTGTGACATAGCAGCTCGGTGCTGTCAAGGCAAACAATCTTGGCGTTTGTGACGGTCCCGGGTGCTGAGCAGCGGGTTTGGTGCAGCAAATTCCCACTCTTAAGTGAAATCTGCATCTGCAACTGTCCAGACTTGATCTGGACAGTGCACGTCCGGGGGTTGGTTGGCATGCCTGGGACTCGAAGACGTCGGCTGCGCTCTGCCCCAAATTGCTTGCGTCACTGAGCGTGGCTGGGTTGAAGAACTGCTCCAGCTTGTGGAAGCCGGAGATGGTCTCGGTGCTCAGCTTAAAGCGGTCCGGCACCATGATGTCTGCCTCCGCCGCTGCCCGCCTCACAAGACACGGCCACAGTTTGAACCATCGCATTTCAATTGCAAACATGCATGCTCGGGGACAGCAACAACCCTTCAGAGGCCAGCTGGTTATGTGGCGCAAGATCCTCAAAGGCGTGCGCTGGATCTTTGATGCTGCTCGCATAACATGGTAAACGAGCAGGAGAACAAAAAGAGAGCGGACGGCAGTTCCAGAACGTAGTATGCAGTTCCAGATCCTTTGACGTTTGAGCGTTGTGGCCAACAGGCAAAATATAATAATGTTTGCGCACGTGCTTGTGGCCCCATCAGCGATGTCCCGAATCCTTTTCCGAACTCAAGAATATAGTATAATCGAATGAAATACAACACAATACAACAGCCTCATACGGGTGAGGTGTGCCTTAGGTGCATCCAAGAGCCCGGCCACGCGGGCTGTTGCTGGGCTACTCACCGTCCGCAAGACCACAATATCATCAGAATTGAAATGATTGAATGCATCCTCCTTCTCATCCATTTGAGCTTAAACGTTAAGCACTTGTCAATCGCTTGCTTGACCAGGACTGTCCCAATCAAAACATGAAAAGTTATACTGCTACACCCAGGCCATAACCTACCAAAAATCTAGGTTGATCCCGGCAAATGAGGCAAGTTACGGAATTTTGACAAGCCAAATGTGTCGGTCCGACCGCGGCTCGATAGAACCATATGATTTCATCTACGAGTACACGGAATCACAAATGCGGGATACCACAAACAGATATCTGGTAGTTCGCATGGACATTACTAGGAAAAGTGGTAGCAAACTTCATACTGTGGAACGCACTAGACTCCTGATTGCATCAGTTGCCAAGAAAATTGCAGCACTTTGCCACGAACTCGTCTTGGCCGGACATTGTAGCCAGGTGACCTTGAAGCTAAAAATCACAATGCCAAAGTCGCTGTCACAGACCAGTGGATGAGTTCAGCCAGCAGGACGTATTTGACATTCCAAGTTTATTGGGGATTGACGAGTATGTAGTTTTTCAAACAAACGTACAATGTCTTCACCTGGAAATATTCACATACAACTTGGGGATGAGCAAGCATGTCCCAATGTAAATTCTAACTTGGATGAAATTGCACATCAGGGATCTCTGCTTAGCTCTGCGATCGACTGAAAGCTACCTCCGAACTTTGTTGATAGTATGCTGGCTCTCAATTTCGGATTTTTCTGATTTCTGGCCTGACATTAGCGACTTTCAGCATATCCTCCAACGCACAAATACAAGCATGCGAGGTTGGCGTTAGTTGCATGAGTGGAAATGTTCACTCGTATGCAAGTGCATAAGCACATTACTTTGTGCTACACACTACCAACTAGCGCTTGTCGGCGAGAAAGTAGTGAAACCTGATCAACGTGAATCAGGTTCGTGGTCTTGATGTTCATACGTAATTGCAAATTAAATCCACCCACACACCACTTCATAGTCTTCATTGATGTGGAATAAAGCTATGAAAACAGTTTTGATCAGTATTCATCTCAATCCAAAATCCTGCACGTCGACAGTTGATGATATCTTCTTGCACAAACAGTCCCCAGGAGACATCAAAAAAGCACAGCTTATGCTCCGGTTACTGAATGCCAGGAGACACAGATGACATCAAATCTGGTCCATTGCATAAACCTATATTAGTAGATGATTCCAACAATGATAGCATGATGTCCCTCCTTAAATTCCGCGATTTCGATGCTACAACGCAGATTGCAATGTGTTTATGTGTGACGCTCGATACCTGGGTTTTCCATGTACTCTTGAGAAGACTAGGAGCCTAGCACTCAAGTCAGCTGAGACGAGAGGTCATATTCCCGTACGCACGTACAACACATAATTCCCATGATACAGAATATATCACATGATACCACAACACCCAAACAACTGTGCTTGCGAAATCCCATAACTCCAGGTTGACCACACAGCTGTATGAATGTCAATCTCTTGCTCACCGAATACAGCACAGCACAAGAGTACAAACAAGACAAACACACAGACACGTCTGTGGCTCGCACAGGTAACGTGAACGGATAGACCCCCCCACACACATACCATTGATGTTTTGCACTTCCTCCACCTTCTGCCAACGAGAGTCCGGGATGGACAAACCCCCTATGCCCGCCACTCGCAGCACCGTGTCCACCATTAGGAGGCATGCGCCCAGCGCCGCCACAACAAGGAATGTCTGCCGGAGGGCATCGCTCACTCCCAACACATCTCTATACGCTCCAGCGTTGTTAGCCTGTCGCCATGCAGCAAGAGTCACCAGCAAGAAATAGTACAACAAATACTTCCTACCGAGTATGCTGGGATGCAAGAGGGCAACGTAGGCACTGAATGTAAACAATATTCAAGGCATGCACAATTTAGTACCATGGTAGCCTTTCATTTTGTTTTGAACAGGGATCAGAGTCGATCGTTGCAACCTGTTCCTCATCAAGTTCGCTCAGCCAAACAAGTAGCCTGTTGTTGACAAAGCACGGATTACCACAAATACAACTATATGCATCCGTCTATGTTCAAGAAAGTACAATTCTCAATCAAGAGAAGTTTGCACAATGCCTTGCCAGTTGTAAGCAATTGGTACGCCCCATTTTAAACTGGTACCTGCGCACGGACCAACTTGCGCGCAATGTACAAACAACGTCCGACCCACGAGCACGATCCATGGCACTCAGAGAATCCCAGCTCACAAATCAAACAGGCAAAGACCTAAAGGCCGTGATTTTTCCTTGATTTTTGCTGCGTTCGGACCTGAACATCTTTCGTTTCGTATCAGCGAAAATACAAATTGAGCGCATTCTTCAAAGAGGAAACAGTCGGCTCAAATGCAACATGGCGCCATCAGCATCCATCGACCTTCGGCAGGTCTTGCACCATGTCAGGATTTAAATGCGTATCCCCAAATCTGACAATACTCCTTGATCCATGCCGCTTGTCATCCCAAATCATGAGAGTTCACAACGGAGAATGCACGCTACAGAATACAATTTTCGAGGATGGACCCTGCCTGCTGTGTTCATGTTCTCAATCACTGGCGGCTGGTAGGGCTATATGCGGTTGTTACAACACCTTAAGATCGAAGCAGAATAATAGGTGAGAACCATGCGCTCCATTGGTCAAACACAATTCCTGAATTTGTTACCGCAATGCAGTGTGACCAACCCACTATAGTACATATATACATGGGGACATGACCCTTACCACAAGGGCGGGGAGCCATGTCAACTGAATCGCACTATAGTAAATGTATAGAGGAGGCATGTTTGAATGATTCGCTCTGGATATTGTGCTAGGTATACAGGTGATAATATAGATTTTCTTCAAAAAAGAGTTGTTTGTTGCTTTGGGCTGCAGCGCAACAACGGAAATCCCCAGCAGCGTACATGCACAAACACGCGGATATTCGCATAGTTTGATCAGGTTGGTGAAGAGCGAGGAGCCACCTGCACAGCCCCACCCCGGCGGTGCGTGAGCCAGTCCTCCACTGCCCTGGGAGGTAGCTTTGTAGCACGGGGCAGCGCGCACCACGCCAGGTGCGCGCGCCTGCCTGCCCAGTGCCCGCCCGCCTCCGCTCCATCGTCCGCCTTCTTGCTTGCTCCGGACACGCGCCAACGCTGAGCACTACGCAGCAACGGCTGGGCCGCGGCGCGAGCCACCTGCAGAAGGAGTGGTAGCCGTTCACAACTCGACTCACAATAAAACGAGCGCGCCGTGGATACATCCACCCACGCGCGGGATCATGGAAAGTTGCGAGTTTACTGGTTAAGATGGAGCTTGTGGAATGCATCCCTACGAAGCTCAAATTAGAGTCTGTGGGCTGAATTGAGTCGAATATCACAGGGCAGGTGGTTAGAGACTTGCCTAGGTGGATTTGTTCGGTAACCAATCAAATTGTATATAAATAAGAGCATGCCCGATCCATCGCACTTCAGTTCCGCCCGCGCCTACAGTACATCCTACACTGGGGACAAACACCAGAAGTCGTCGGTTTGAAACAAATAGCGAGGGTTGGACATGGGCCTGCAGCTTGTACTCCACCCTCGCCCGGTTCCCTTTCTCACTCCAACCAGCCATTAGAAATGAACATCACCTTCACAAATTTGATGGCAGTGCGCACTCCAACACGCAGCGCAGCTGATAGGGCAAGCAGCATCCAACCCAGGCTGTAGTGCGCCCACATGGTGAGGTTGTTTTTGGGGCCTGTGGGGACACCAGGCAAATAGCTGCGCAAGCTAGGGAGGTGGATGGGAGCCCCGTCAAAGGCGGTGGCACCTTCACGCTCCGCAACCTGCATCTGTGCCCGCATCGCAGCACTCAGTGTGCGCCGCCTACAACGTCTCAACCAAGCCGGGCGGCACGATGTATGAGATCAACAGATGGATCCATAGAACACACAAAGCACACAGTTCAGGGTTACAAAATTCTACTGAGAATATACAGTAGCACTGCATCCCGATTCACTCACTTGATCTCAGTTGTCGCTACACTCGAAAACCAAAACCAAGTTGGGAAGAGCAGATGGGCCCTTCCCCATAAATCATATGATCCCTGCTTGGGGCCAAGTCGGATAATTCTCCCAAGAAACAGGACAGGGATAGGGACAGGGATGGCAAAGAGTTTATGTTGGCTGTGGAGACTCAGGCTATCGACAACAGTGCAAGGCAAACAGCGCACCTCGGAACCTTCTCAACAGGATGAAGCACATCCAGCAAATTAGCATATGTGAAGAGATAAACAGGGCGCTCAGAATTCTACAATATAAGATAACGTGCCACAATAAACCTTAGCGCGCGATTCAGTTGGTATCGCTCCCCGCCCTTGCGGTAAGGGTCATGTCCCCATATGCAAATATACGATAAGGCGCGCAATGGAGGGTAACTGGTTCCTTGAAAAATACACAATAAAGAATGGCAAAACTGCATCATGGCTTTACCTGCAACGGGGAGACGTGTGGAGCATCAATTTCCAATACGTTGTTCGGTAAGGTGTAGGAGTGGAAGAAAAAGTGACACCTTGGCACGACGACATGAATAAGTGTCGCACACTTTGTGGAGTGTATAGAGTTCACCAAATGTGTTCACCTACACCATATACATTGAGTGCATTTTTGACCTTGCAAGAAGTCTATGTCCTATACGGCATAAGTAATCCTAACAGGATAACTGTAGGCCACACACAGAGTACTACAAAACAGAGGTTGATAGCCCATGCGGACAATGCTCGACGGACATGCTTGCATGAATCGGAAGGTGAAAGCGTGCTTTACAGATGCATGGCCAAGAATGATGAAGAAGTTGTTGATTGCATTCAAGGCAACTTTGTGAAGCAAGGGATCTCTAGGAGGTTGCGGAATCCAGGAAACGTTACTGGAAACGCATTTTGCATGCTTCTTCCCATCAGGGGGACTGTGTTGTGGGCACAAGTCAACCAGACAAACAAGTTCAGGCTGTGGAGGATTGCGAAACGCTGGATAAAGACATGGAGACACTTTGCTACGATTACTATCGACAAAGCCGCGGACAACTCTGTGATGTGTGCAAGAAACACTACTTCCACCCATTAACGTCATGAAAAAGACTTTTTCGAATGGGATATAATTTTTGAGAAATGAAAAAACACTGTGAAAAAATAAAGCGTTCAAGGTCCCCAATTTCTACATTGTAGTCGAACTGCATAACAATCCTGTTGGCTGCAGATATGCGGAAGTCAGTCCGAACACTCCCTTGACCTGAGTGTCAGACACGACTGAACCTTGCTCCCAAGACCATCATGCGAGATATTGATTGAAAAATAGCAAGCTGAGAGAAATTGGTGATATTCCAGACCTTACACGAAAATAAAGGAAATCCTGTATCATCCACTACTCCAAAGGTGTACAGTCGTTTCTAAACAGATGCAATGCAACTAGGTAACATGCAACAGCCTGCATCCATCTGGCAGCACACAACTTCACATCCATGCACACCACCCAGCCACCACGAGACGTGAATGCAAGACTAGGAAACCTGAGTTCGATCCCTGCAATGGGTAGGTACTGCCTCAGCCGATGATTATATCTAAGCCATGCTGGCTGCTCGCCATCTTCGATGATCATAACAATCGCCAAAACAACCACCACAAAAACTGGTGGTGCAAAAGTTCAAATCTAAAGGAACCTCCTGGGTTCGGCACACCAACTCAGGTCACAGATCTCAAGAGCAAGGATCCTCATGTCAAGACAAGATGGTTCACTTGAATGGATAGCGGCAAGCAAATCGCAGATAGACCGAGGGAACATGATGTCACGTAACCAGAGTTTAAGGGCATGTTTCACCGATCGGCAGATTACGCTTGCCGGGAGTCTGGACGGAGGCAATGGCGCCAAAATGCAGGCATATCAATGGGCACAAATTGTGATGCATACATTGCCAATTCGCACTGTTACGCGTATGTAAGAGCGTTCCTGATACGCAAAGCAATTGGGGGAAACAATCGTTGAGAAATGAATTATATTTCGCTTACCTCCTATGTGCTAGATTCCCGGATTCTGATTGCATACAATACTTGCCGTAGGGTATTCACCCAAAGAATAGTCTTGAGTTGCAGATGAGGTTGTGAGGGTACCATCATGGACACGTGCATGTGCCAATACCACAGACGAGATCTGGGGGTACCCATATTCGACAACAACTGGAGAAGCACGGCCACATCCAGGTCACTCGCTTTCCCAACCCGTTGTTGTTGGCAAACAAGACAAGCTTCAAGATTCCAACAAACCGAACGCATTGGCTTGCATGTTGCTATTCATTGCAAGCTGAATTCGTCTACAACATCACCGTTGTCGTTCATGGAATACCATCAAAAGGACATCAGAAACGGGGTATATGGCATGTGTTAGGACGTAGCATAAACAATATGGCAGAACGTTGTATGACCGGGCAGACTTCGGAGTTTGGATTACACGGTTTGCTAAGAAAATTATCTGGACTCTAGCTTGGCAATGTTGTCCCAGGACTGTACAGCCAAATGTACAGGATCCACCCACGACCTTAAAGCGGCAAGATGGCCCGAATTGGAAACATGCTGAACATGGGCTTCGAAACACACTATACAGCCCTCTTGATGGAAGACACGGCATACAACAATAGATTGTGTTCGACATATTGTGTATTTACGCACACCTAGGGGGGGGCGGCACATTTCTCCCAATGTGTGTCTCTGATTACAAGGGCCAGAACAGATCGAGCGAGTGATCGACACCAGGTTGTGGCCACGATAGAATGACAGTTTTCAGTGGACCGATCGCCGGCTCTTACATGTGAGTTGGGATCGCAATAATAGGTTTGAACGAATAAGCTTCAATGTGATTGAACCTCGTCTGAGCATATGATGTTATAACTCATAGGAACACTTGGAATGTTATCCTTAATTCTATATTTGGACTGCACACTGATAACTCGCGTCGGTGGAATCATATGCAGCATGGAATACAGTGCAGTAGGACAGCATCTCAGCGGAATGCTAATGTATACATTTATTCAGGGGAGCGAATACTGGTACATGTATTAATGTTTGTTAAGATTCGATACAACACCTAAAGGAATTGGGGTTTGCCGTTGAACGGATCTTCTTCTGGATGTGTGTTTATCGAAACGTCACCATCTGTGTTTCATTGCAAGATGCTTCGAAAAGGCATGCTTGGAAACGTCTGTAAATCCTCAGAGGTGCACCAGGATCAGAGCTCGAGCGCTGGTATCCGACCGTTCTTGCAACACACGATAGTGCTTGGGGATACCAAGGAAGTTCACAGCGAGACACGGCTGACATGGCTCCCCACCCATCCAGCAAGGGCCATGTTTCATGAAGTGAGGGGTGTTGCAAGACGCGCGCCTCAGCGGCAAGAGTGTTGACCGCCACCCACTGCAGGAACGTGTGGTAGGCAGCCATGGCCCTCGCGCGCAGGGAGGGCGGCGTGCGCGACGGCGGCAACGCTGCCCAGGCTGTGAGCCCTGGCAGGGAGCAACCCGCCGTACTGGCTGCCCAGAACAAAGCACAGCAGTGACGTTTTGTCCAGAAGTCAGTTTCCATCGATATCATCTCCGAAACCGCGACCACAACATGATTGACGATTTTCAATGGAAATATCAGAACAGGTTTATGGGAAGTGCGCATGAGTTTGCAGGGATTGCGATACGAGAGGTGAGTCGATCCAGGGGCAAAAGATGGGTCCCCACCAACGGTTATCAAAGCGCGCTCCAAAACCGGTGCAAAGGTGCGGACTGGCCATGCCTCGATGTACTGCGGATAATTGGAACTCAGTTGCAAAGCCGAATCATGGACAATCAGGACTCGGCTTCACAGCTCAGCACACTGGATGAGAGTAAAGTCCAAATGTATCAGAATTATAGGCTTGTACATTATAGCAGTGAAAGCAAATATGCAGTCAACGATCGATTCGATAGATGCTAGCACGTCCCCCTACCTAAATTTCGCTGACGAGTAACACCTACAGCGCATCGTTGACAGTAGCATGCAAAATAGCTCACAACAGCCTCAACAATATACCATGCCACCCATATTGAGATAATTCACGTGCAACAAGGCATTCGCTTCCATGAACTTGGCATCAGAGTACCTGTTGCAGAACATCTTCCATTTGCGAATATGGAACCACAAGCAAAGCACAAGCGACTACTTCTAATCATATCTCATTGAAAACCGCAAGCCGCCAAGTTCACCTCTTAAGAAAATACCACTTATGTGAGCATACCAGTGAAAAATAATTATGCATGCCAACTTCAAACTCTTCGCACACTCACCATGAGCGGGAGTGGGATTGCGCGAATTGCTGTGGGATGCTTGGACCAAATGCCTTTTTGGAGTTTTCCCAGAGGACGACGCTTCGTGAGTCAAGCTTGAGCTCATAGTTAGTCTCTTGTTGTTATGCATCAAGTGTCCTGCAACAAACAGAGTCTGCTTCTTGCTAAGCTCCCAGCAAATATGCCTGAAGTGGATTCTCTGAAAGTCAGAAAATCGCATATTTGTGTCACAATTTTACCAATATTGATGGACTGTAGGCCGCAAGTTATCATTCGGCGACGCAAGGAGTGGCGAAGGGGAAAGTACAAGAATGTATATGGGGTACTTGGGTGATATTCTAACTCATCATGGTAGAATTTTAAGTTCAAGTAGGATTTTATTTCACTATCGCATTCACCCTTGAAAGTTTGAAAATCACTGCAGGAAATATTTTTGGAGTCCGTTGTCATACTTCGAGATTCTACTCATAGTTCTATTTTGCAAGAATTGGTGTGTGGGAAAGGCAGTGCCTTACATTGTGAATCTGGAACAGCAGGTGGCCTTGTGCATATTTGTGTCACAAATCACTCCAAGCTCTTGTATGTACAACTAGCAATCATACTTAAATCATGACAAATGGAAACATTCAAAAACCACACATCTGGGTGAACATCTCAGACTCACAATATTCGAGCATCACAATTCATCATCCACTAAAAACGATGATCGATGCAGTCAACTAGCACAGGTGATGTTCCAGAAGACAAAGTACTGCCTTCAGAATTGGCATATAATGTGTTGGATCCAAGTGTCAAAATTATGGTTTTCATTAAATACTGCGTTGTAACTCTTGAAGTCGGACTGGAGACTGCGCGCCCATTGGTTTGCAGAAAGGTTTGTCCACTCTGCACACCTTCGAGATCGAGATAACTCGCTGTACCGCAAGTACCTCGATACAAAAAGCGACATCAACAAATCGCGAAAACACTAGAATACAATGCATTCAAACTCATTACGATAGCCGAGCTATTCTTTTCTGACCCATCAGCAGCGTGAGACAATTTCAAGGTTCAAAATCGAGGTTCTACCCGAAGATGTTCCACGCGTCCACAAATCATCAGTCCGGGATACAGGAAACCGGAATCTGGGACGCTTCCGGAACCAAATATAATCAAAATATCTTTTGTTGCATATCTATTGGCACATGATTTTTCAGGAGCATAGATATCAGGGAACAGACTCGGAAAAATCTTGCCAATGAGCGAAAATATCAAGGCCCCATGCCACAGGCAAGCGCACCCTCGTTCTAATAGTTCCCATTATCCATTGCATATCGATCGTCGCGTTCAATCACCTGATGCATATGTGGTTTATTTGTTTTCGCACGCGATTCATTGCCCGACCCATGGTTGCCGTTAGGCGGTACACCCATATCTTGTTCAGGAACTGTCGAGGCCTGTGGCAGCCCCGGTGGCACTACTCGAGCATGAAATCTTGACGCAGGGCTCCTAAGGAAGATATTGAGCGCGCGGGAACCAATGGAATCTTTCAAGATTTTGTTGGGGTGAAACCAGTCGGAATGAAATTTCGAACCTGCACGATTGATGGCACTACGATGAGATGACGATTCTTGCCGAGGAAGCCATTTGTGCGGTTGAACGCGAAGGATCTAAAACTGCGCGCACAATCACGATTATCGTACCTCCCCGGAGCACATTCCGTCTCCATGGGTGTATCTGTGCTTCGCACAGAAATACCAATATAATGCGATGTATCCAGAGGTAGGTACTGCCTCGGCCGATAATATCACAATCAAATACGCCATGCTGGCTGGCGGGTCATCTTCGATAATCAAGTGATCATACCAACCGCCTGAATAACTGTCTCTTATACACAT
>NHOP01000656.1:0-13631 GCA_018697155.1 Pyramimonas parkeae | reverse complement strand
AACTTCCAGGACGCTCTTTAAGCGATGAGCACGGTCAACGAATGGACAAAATCTGAAATTGTACATGCATTCTGTTGCTGATAGCGTTCATCCAAAATTGACAGGACTCAAAGCTCGACTACACGTATAGGGTTTCACCTTTAATGCTATTTACAAAGCTTAATAGTTGAACGCTGAAGTCCCATAGCCATATCAAGTCCCCTTGAAAGAGTCTATCCCAGAGTCTCTTCCAATCAATTGTGGATTAAGATGTATTTTGAAACGCGCAGCTTTGATTGTAAGGTACCACGGTATCAACCCCCATCCAAATCATGAACAGGAATTTCTTCGGGAAAGTACAAACTTTGTCGTGCGTGTTTGCACAGGAGAAACATGTCTGTCTAATGTTTTCATCACTCTTTCTACTTTCTCTTGGTGCAGACGATTAAGCGTTGGATCCCTCACCAGCACTTGGGCTGCGCGCAACTGTTCTTGAAGCGCAGCCAGCTCGTGGTTGAGACGAGCCACTTCATCTTGGGAGGAGGACGTTTGTTGAACCTGCTCAACACGGTCGCAATGCGGAAATCTGCATCAGTCATTGCCAATCGCATGAAAATTCACAAAGGAAATTTCTGAAAACCAGCGGTAGGCGCGGGTGATTGATGGATGGATGGATCGATGAATGCATCGAACTGTTTGTCGTCTGGTTCCAACTTGGCCGGGGAAACGTGCTCAGCCGTATAGATTCCGCAGTACAAAGACAACATAGCCGGTGCTGTTTATCACAACCAGCAGATGTCCTGGTTGATAATTAGGAGATCGGTTTGAATACTTGCTTATTGAAGGCACGCTAGCCACGTAGGCGTCTGATGAATCATTGGCTGAGACAGTATCTAGCTCCACATGTCGGAACGCCCTGCCACATGTGGCTGCGGGGGGATCCCACCAACTTCACATCCTCATAAATATTGCAAGGACGCACATCTGCTGCACAGTGCCGGCTCGCAAATAACTTCGAGTGGACCACTGCACTTCCACACAAAGCTGTGCACATGCAATATTCTGACAAGCGCAAACCCATGAAGAGCAGGGGATCACAATAAACTTTTTGCATGGTTGTGATCTGACCTAGCAGGTGCCTTTGTTTGAATTTGTGCATCCGACATTTGAGAATGTTGAGGGTGTCCTCAGCATTGACAGCATTGACAGCTTTGAAAGCAGGAAGCCTGACATCTTGTTGGCACATTGTGATAGCAGTATTGGTTCACAGAAAATTAAGCATTTGAGCCCTGGAGTTTTCTGTTCCAGACAGTGACTCAATGCAGGCCTATCCAGCTGACGACAAGCGGGCATCGTACGCACAGCCCAAACAATCACCATGACATTTGGTGATTGAAACGACAATCCTTGTCTGCGTGATAGGCTGCAACGGAGTTTCCAAATCAGGTCCAGAGCTTGCGAAAACAAATTCGCTATTTCGATGTTCGATAAGGCAGGATGACGAATACCTGCTCTTCAAGGCGGCTCTGTAAGGCAGCTAGCTCTGATGCCGAGGTGTCTCGCAGGTGGTCTCTGTAGGGACAGATGGCATATAATTTCAAAACTGAACACATAGACACTGGGCTATAACGCTTTGCAAACAAGATGAGGAACACCACGCTGGGTGGCTTTATTGGTGGCGAAAACTCGAGCAGTTACATGGAAAGAATCGGGACAATTCATCGAAGCCCACACTGGGCGGCAGGTTAACTCCTAGTTGCGAGTGATTGTACCAGCCGCCTGAACAATTACTACAGTTCCTGATGGGAACAGAATCTACACGTTGAGCGCAACATATGACCAAAGAGGGGGCAGTGCACAAGTGCATAAGGGCGCGCGGCGTGCATGTTCTGGGGAAGTGCACCTCTCCTCGGCTGTGGTCTTGGCAAGGGTCTCCAGCTGGGCGATTTTGTGGCGGGCGACGTTGAGTTCGTCTCCGGAGCTTTGCTGAGCCAGAGCTAGCTCCCGCCGCAGCCGCTCCACGTCTTCAAACGTCTGCGCATTAAAAAAGAAACACGGCGTTTGCTCCCAAAATAATAACTGCAATAGTCCTTAAGATGATTACAATAAATGGAATAATGATGATATTGACAAATGGCATATTGACAATGAGCATAATTCTGATAAACAATGCAAGTATGAAAGTAATAACACCGAAAACAACAAATGTGGCTTCGCTGGCAGAATCTAAGCAAACCTCAATTTGCAGAGCGTTGTAAACTGCACAAACAAAACGCACCGGCCGGGTGCTGAGTTGCCGGGTGAGAGCCTCCAGTTCGGCCGTCAGTCGCGCAGCACTCACCTCCAGCACCTGACGCTGTTCCTGCAATATGAAAAATATTACAGAAGTGACACAGATAGAGCACATACCAGCAGCGCGTTTTGGCGGCTGAAGAAAGTCATCCCGCACGCAAAAACTTGTCCAGCAGTAGAACAGTAGAAATGTTACACTACTTTTCAGACGTAATCTGAAAGGCATGCTGAAGTCACCCCTGTTGGTCAACATATGTGAAGATCACGACTGATTTCTTAGCAATGTTGTGTGTGGATGGCATCCTGATGTGGGTAAAAAGCAATGAAAATGTTCTTGGAGACGTATCTCATGCATCTCAGGCAGGTTCTGGACCACTTACAGGCTTTGCAAGCACATCTGCCACAACACTTGATGCATCGTCCCCCAATGATCTAGCTGGTTCAATAATCATGCAAGCATCAATGCAAGAGTTGCAGCTCAAAACCAGCACCGCTCTGTGCAGACTCAAATATGCATGCATTCGATGTTCATTGAGACCTTCTACCAAGGTGTTCAAGGGTACCAAGTGCAGCGGCGGAATGTAGTGCAGACGACTAAACGGACACTGCTTCCTGCTGTTTGGATCATTTTTGTTATTGTGCACATTCATGTACGCATAGTTGTATTTCTCAACTTTCATGCATGAAATAAACACAACGAAAACCAAAACTCAATCATGACTGAAGCAAGATAAGCAGCTCAAAACAAGCACTTATTTGTCAAGATTCAAAACAAAATGATGCACACTCAAAGAAATGGGGATTGCATTGAAGAGCTCCTGCTCGAGATACTCACAAGTGCAGATTAAACAAACGAACAACACCAACGTCAACCACAACCACAACAACAACAACAACAACAACAACAACAACAACAAGGTGGGAAGCGCGCATGCCTGCTCGGTCTGACGCTGCGCGGCGTGGATGGCGCGTTCTTGGTTGATCTCCGCCTGGGCCCGCTCCCTGTAAGAGTCCAACACCTGCTGCATCTCCTCCTTGGTGCGTTGCTGATGAACAGCCAGGGCTTGCTGCACACACCAGAAAACAAGCACAGATTCAGCCGCACATTGAACGTTGCACCCACTCTCGACGGCAACCGGGATCGAGAGTCTCGATGGCTCACAGCATCTGTCATTCAATTGTCAACGTTGCAATTACCGAACTAACAATTGTGATGAAAACAGCGTATACAACACCCTGGATCCAATCTGCTTGGTTCGGTGGAACTTTCATTGGGCGATTGCGATCTGCAGTCCACCATCTAGGGTAACGAAATAACCTCCGCTGAGACCACAAGAGTTGTGCCAGTCAGGTGTGATGCCCCGAACTGTGTTCATTGTTTGATAAGCGTTCAATAAATGAAATATTGATTCAAAACAAAAATAAGCGCTGGTTGTCGTAGGCGGTGGACTGGCCTGCCTGCGGGTGGCGCACGTGAACTTATTTGTGAGGAACCGCCCTAGGCTTGGTAGAGCGACTATCCAAACTCACAGTTGACCAAAACATCGTTTGCTTTGCCCAGCACAAATGAACATTGCTGCCACCTTGCGAAGTACCAGCGCCTATTCAGTTCTGAAACATAGCAAGTCTATGTGGACTCTGTTGAAGATAGCTGCGTTGGGGGGGAGACTTCCGTCAGTTGCATTAGATTATGCTGCCACATCGCGCAAATCAAGAGTTTAAACGCGGGAAGCTCGACTCTGTTCTCGGTGTCTCCTGTCAAGGGAGTGGGCCAAAATGTGACTTGCGTTACGGAACCGCGTACCCTGTTAGAAATCTTAACACTTTGTAGGATGAAGGCCTCACGTAGAGGGATGAAAGGCTTACACCCGAACTTCAAGCAGTCTACATGCGCGACTCATTCAATGCATAGAAGCATACCGGTGGGATCTCCACCAACGCATACCCAGATGCTGAGGCGTAGCTCCTGCTCATGGCATAGGGAGCCAGCACAACCGCTCTCAACCAGGTTTGTACAAGTGATCGTGCAAGGCTAGACTCAAAAACGTTTGAACTACCACAAGACATGTTCAGGCGCACCTTGACAGCTTCGTGGGCGCGTTTGATGTCAACGTCGCGCTGGGCCACTGTGTCCTTCACCTGTTGCTCCAGCTGGTTGTGAAGCGTTTTCGCATTTTGCAAGTCGGTCTCCAAGTTCCCAACCTTTGTCTGGACAAGACAAATAAACACGCGCACCAAGTTTGAGTTGATTGATAACTGGGTAAACAAATTCCGCTGTTCGTGCAGAGCAAACTGCTGTGGGTTTGTTGGACGTTCCTCGGTCTTTGTTGATTGAAACAGCAAGCAGCATCGCTTGCACAAATCTGTGTTTCCCAAATAGATTTGGTCCACTGATTCACTTACAAGTTTCTGGTGCTGTACGTACGGGCTCAACAAAGCAAATTCGGAAGCTAAGCTGAACTACATGTTCAATTCGTGCAGTTCACAAAGCGTACACAAGTTTTTAGAGTTTTCCTCACAAGACGGGATACCCTCGACCTTGTCGCGCAGTATACGGCAATAAAGCTCAATGCGAGTTGGCTTTATGGGGTTTTACTCCAGCATCAACTCCAGTTATCAGTCTGGCTAGGTCATATGGGAATGCAATACCGATAACACAGTTTCTCGTGCAAGGCATGCATGAAGTTCTGAGAACAAAATACTCCATCGTTGCTGCTCTATCCTAAAAATCATTGCAGATTCTCCCAACACAACACATGGCTGCCAGGAGCTCTTTTTTCTGACGCAGTAACCCATCAGTCGAAAAGTACCGCCACATGGTCGCAACTTGCCGAACATTGGCACCAACGAAGGTGCCCTATTCCGTGCTAATTTCATGTATAACGTACACAATCGGAGACGTGTCAGCAAGCAGAGCTCGTACGCCGGCAACCGACTGTATATGATACAGACTAGAAGTTTGTTTCATATGGATTTTCACGGGTCAGCACTGTCTTGATGTGGATGGTGGGATGCGTTCTCCTTGGACCGCGCAATCTGTGTGTTGATACAATACACGGGCTTCGAAGGTGACCTTGTGCAACGATAGAACTTAGCGCGCGATTCAGTTGACAGGGGTCCCCGCCCTTGTGGTAAGGGTGTTGCCCCCATATATGTAAGGGGTACGTAACAATCGTGGTTGTGCGGGGCCGCACTTTTGAGGCCTGGTGAAGGTTTTGAATTCTAGTGATCTCCTGTCTCAAGGTGATGATGGTGGACTTGTGAACTTCAATCTGGTCGGCCTGCGCAGCTATCTTCAGCTGCTCCTGCTCCGAGTCCTTGGACACCTGCTAGCATTGTAACTTGGAACCTAAGGTCCAACTTTGTCTACACAAACAATGCCCAGTGCATCATCACAGGGGGCAGGAAAATAGAAAGAGATTCGAGGACCTTTGTTGTAGCTGCTTGCGTTTTCGTTATGACCCATACCACCATTTCCAGAGTTTCTCCTAGGACAACAAAACTTTCAGCTGGTTAATCGTTTATCAACAGAGGACCTGCGCTGGTAAGTTCTAACCCTGGATTGAGCAACAGCTAATGCATGACTTTCTACGGAAACACTGACCTCGCTCTCCGTTGTAACTTTTGGCGCGCCTGTTCAGCAGTTTGTCTTGGGTATTGTGGATTTCGTTGATATCGTGTTGCAATCAGTTAACACATCAATCAAACAACAACAAATACTGCAGGAGCGATCGGCAAGAAAACCCATGGGGTACTCCCTGGCGTCAAGAAATGAATAGTGTGATGATAAAAAATCTGTCACCATGTACAATCTAGAACCAAGACAACGACATTGACTCCATCTTCATTCTATTCTCATAGTTGCCAATATGCAACCACCTTGATCTTCACAACCTTTAGGCATCGTGTTCAGATGCGCATCTCGCACGACCTCACAGCTCCCTGCTCACTCTCCCGTCAATGGCAACAAGTTGAAAATCGAAAACGTGTCTAACATCAAAACAACTCGAACCAACACAATCCGGTTTTCAAAACATCCATATCTTATGCAAATGTGTCTGAGGACCGCCCGAACCTTTTTCAGAATACGGTGCAGCTCGGCAGTCTGCTTCGCGAGCTGCTCGTGCACCCCATCGGTGGAATCTTTCCACATGGCCCGCTCATTCTCAAACTCCAGATTCCTGCAAAAGCGATTTTCGTAAAGGTGTTCACAGCAAAACGACGACAAGAAGCAATCAGAATAACGCTACCTGCGCACTCTCTGATAGTACTGCCAGAGGGGCTTGCAGTCCGCTGTGTCTGAGTACGGTTGACAAATGGATACACGTCAGCACTGTTTACCTGGGACCCGGAGCTGCCCACAGACAGGGAAGTTCGCTCCTCCAGGGATGTAGCTAGTGCATAACTCATGCATTTTTCATTCTTTACTGCATCCCCACACAATTCCTCAGAAGTGGTTGCCATAGCATCATCATTTGTTGCAAGTACATTGTAGCATATCCAATCTCGGAGTGATAATTTGACGGTGAACTGTATCAATAATTCATCATGTCCCACGACACAAGAATACACCTACTCAAAATCATGATTAAGGACCTACCTGCCAAGCGACCATTAAGAGGAGCAATAGTGGTTTACTTGCGTGACAACAGAACTTATCAACCTTCCACAATTGAGGAAAGTACACGAGTGATGGATAACATAGACTATTTGTTGCTGGATCGGGAAGGAGTATGGATGCTAGACGTACAATTTATCAACCGTTCGCGTCACCGAATAACCGACTTTTGTCGACAGAAAGGAACATGCCGCAGCATCTACCCAGGGCCTCAGCGCCTGCTCACAGAATGCGATAACGATAAGTGCAAATGTGGATGTTCCCCGTCTGGCAACAGATAGGAGCGAACCAACCCCCTGAATTAGGGGCGTTCAATACTGATTAATTAATCAATCAATCAATTATCAATCAACTAGGCGCTTGCTCTACATCCTCCACCCTTCTCGTGATCGAACGTACACGCAAGAGCCAGAGTACGGCGCAAAACGCTCGGTGGGTGACGTCAATAAGCACAGTCGGTTCGTCAAAAAAATCCGCTGAGGATAAACCTTAACCTTCCAGTGAAGCACTTGAACTCCATACATCCAGGTGCGCCCCTCTCGGGAATGGCAGGAGGAAGGACATCAACCGGCTGTAGGCGCCTATACATGAGCTTAGAGCAAACGAAAACAAAACTACTGCCTGTCACCTTGCCTCCAGCTCCGCACGCAGCTGCGCAATTATCTCCTGGGGCTTGTCAGCCTGCAGGTTGGAAAGCCGGACCTGCAGCTTGGCCACCTCCACCCCCCGCTGTGCTTCACGCTCCTGACACTCCCCCAGCTCCCGTGCATGCCTCTGCTCCGCCTCCTCCATGGCGGCTGCATGCGCGCTCTGCTGTTCTCTCTGTAGATGACACACACAAAGGCATCTGTCAACTTGAGGTCTGCAATGATCGACGCAATCCAAGGCCATTCATTGAGAGGGGGAAGGTGGGGTCAAGTTCTGTCGATCGCAAGGCGAATTCGGTAAAGAGAATCAGCTGCAAAAGGAGAGAAGAAGAAACCGGAGCCACTCCCACGCAGCGGCAGCATTTCGAAGGTGAAATGGAACAGTCTCTGTCGTGGGTGTCGTCCGCCAATCATTGAGGATCTATCCGGACCCTGCAGGTGCTGCGATGGCAAAGCGGTTGGATATGTGGATTTCGATGACATGGTTTGTTATACGGCACTTGGTACAAGTGCCATACAACGAGCCATGAATACCGTGTTGTATGATGATGCGGGATGCACTGTAGGTATGATATGTAAGGCTCCTTGCCATGGGTATGTGTAGAGCATGCTGGCAGATACATGGCGCGATGTTAAGGGGTTTGCGGCGGAACAATGCGCAGACAGGCCAGTGCGGAAACAAGTCAGGGACTGTTCCATTGAACCAAAAGATCAGATAATTATCAGCCAACTGCACGGTCCAAGGTACTGTCGTTCCATAGAACCACAATATCCATTCTGAGTTGTCAGCAAAATGCACGGTCCCGGATACTCTTGTTTTGGGTGCTCTGCACACACAGCACACACAGGTTCCGTCCACAAAAACAGGCAGGGGAAGCGATACCCCTTTTGTCCCAAAGAATCGGATGGCTTCGAGGGCAGTTCCATTAAATTTGCAGCAATATTGCGCTTGATGTTGCCTAATTCAGTTGAGCTACGGTACGCAGCAGTGGCATCAGGGGAAAGCCGGAAATATGATGATATAGAAGAAAATTGAGCGGGATGTAAATGTTGGGACACGATCTTTACCCAAAATATTGGGAGCCATGACAACTCAGTCGCTTTATAAAATTCTACAGGTGCGCAGGGCAACCTACAAAAACCCGTGCACGATGTCAACACACGCGTTTCATGATCCAAAGAAAACTAATGTCGTCATCCTCATTGGAATTGTATGCTGATCTGCGCAAGTCTATGGGAAAAAAGCACTTAGGATGTTACACATGGGATGCGTCAGATGCCAACCCGTAAGCTTGGCATGTTGGTATAACTCAAAACATTTGTTCAAAGTTGTAACAAAGCACGTCGGCTCGCAGCGTCTTGGATTGTAAATTCAACAGTCACAAATATTCCTGATTTTACGGACGCACATGACCACGAATAGTGAGTGAACAAATCACTGCCAGTGCGAACACATATCGAGATTTGCTCCATTCTTGCTTCACTCTTGACTGAGACATGTTCAAGATAATCCAAACATCCCTCGCAGAACTTACAAAAAATTGCTTGTTGTAAAACAACAATTGTTATGACACGGCGACCTACCACATGCGTGATATTAACTATCTACAACAAATGTACCATCGCCAAATTGGCAGGGCAACAATTTGATTGGCTTGAGGATTTGAAATGGATCCTGTCATGCGAGTTTACTAACTCAGCCGACGATTGAACAAAGACCACTTCGGATATCACTGTTGCATTATGTAATTTGTGAAGTGCAGGTCAAGTTGGGCATGAACGATGACATAAGGGCCAAAGAAATGTTCTTGAAAAAATAAATTGACACCTTACAAATGGTACGATGTCTGCACACATACTGGTTCCAGTGAACTGAACCAATACAAATGCATATTTATGATGCACAGGAGAGCGGTCATCACTGTGTTTCCGATGGAGGATTCATACATTGGGCAGATGATCGGTGGGTGGGGCACCAGATTGTTTCGCGGGTCCCTGTGTCCAAGCCTCTTCATGGGTATAACACTTTCAACCAACAGTGTCGTAAATGCCAAACTGGCTGGCGATGATGCCGATAACCTAAACTATTGCCTTAAAAATAGCCAGGAGAACCTGCTGCTGCAAAGTTGTCACCACATCATGGCGCTGCTCTTCCATGCGCAAGATAACCCTTTAGCATGGTTGCCATGTGGCTGTCGCATTTTGTCGCGGGTATGGTACTGGCTCGTGGGCAATCACGGGGCAAAAAAAAAAAAAAATAATAATAACTCAATGATACACGGTATATGCATTTGTTCAGGGGCGCTTGATACTGCTGGCTGTACGTTTCCTGGATTTTCTAGAATGTGAGCCTTGGGAACGCAATCCTGCAGCTTCGTAGAGCACTGCTTCATGTTCCGAGAGAAACTGCAAAGTGTGAACTATGACTGTTTCGGAATTCGGCAATGTCTGTGGAACGAGCAACATTATTCTTGATCGGGAAACAAGAGAGTTCTGCTTCCGAAAAGTCAAACACAATACAGGTTGTGTTTCGTTTTGTCATTCTCATCGAAAATGATGGTGCACCACTGTGGCAGCGCTCAAACATTCGGCATACAGTATACCGATAATGCGTGTTCATTCAGTATCCAGAAATGAGACAAATCCTTAGAGAACCTCTCCGCCACAAAATCCGCCAATCTCAGCATAAGTCGCAGGTACTAGGTGCGCAATTTTGAAACCATGCAAGAAATTTGCGCACCCAAACCAATACCAAATATCTCCAGGTTCCTTCAGTGTCATCAACATTCTATTGACTGGAAAGAGTTTTCTCCAAAAACCAGCACAAGCAAGGATGTTGTATTTGTTGAGACAGCACTACATTATAAATTGATTAAAAACCAATCTCCTGCTGGAAATGGAATCTGCACCGGTGATCAAAACTCATGAGACAGCACTCGGAAACTTCCACTGCTACATGTTCTGCGAAAAAGGAGACATTGCGAATGCAATTTCAGAACATCAAATTCAAACATCCTGATCCAAATCATGCGCATTCAACTAGCGCTATATGATCAAAAGCATACAAGGGTTGAGAAGCACATTGTTTGAGAAACGTAAACAGCTCAGCCCTTGGCATGCAGCTGGAGCAGTCGAGGATATCATCGTCCTAGGCCTACAATTGAAAACCATGCCGTCGTATGCCTGCAAAGCCTAGAAAGTCTTCACGCAACCATCCATAGTTGCTTCATGGCAAGCAACAAGGCAAATGCGCTCTGCTTACAAAGCAATGGAATAGCACCAGGTTTGTACCAGATCACAAATTTGGCGCACTTTGCACAAGGATTGCACTATCGAACACACTTTGTGATACTCATCATCACTGCAACTTGGACGCACACCTGGGACTCTTCCCAAGAGGCTTTGTCCCTTTTGAACTCTTCTTGCCATTCAGCCAGAGCTTCCTTGTAAATGGCTGCCTCCTCTGCGCTGCACTGATTTTCTGCTAACTTGGCCTCCAGCTTGCTCATTGCCTCCTGCGCACTCACAAGCAACATGCTTGTTTAGAAAGGAGAGGTGCAGTCATGTCTAGTTTCATGACACTCATGGAAAGGGGCACAGTCCAAATAGTTACAAGCAACGGCACATGCTGGTCATATTGCACACAATAAACCGTGAGGGGCGACCAGCGCAGAAATATTGAAGCAGGAATCAGGGTCTAGGGTGCAGGGTTCAGGTTGTAGGGTTTACAGTTCATATGCAATTTATGCAAATCCAAACACAGATTTTGGTGATTTCACATAGAGACTGCCATTCTTTCGTGATCTGAGAAGAGACACAAAGGATCCTTGCAGGGCGGCATCAGGGTTTGCGTGAGCGCTATTCTAAAGGACAAAAACAGACGAGATTGGGGACGTCGAAGAGTTACTGCATGAAGAGTAGCATTTTGTCCACAAGGGAATCAGAACACCGCCAATGGTGGTATAGCATACACTCCAAGCAAGGGAACAGTTTACTGTGCTTAGTTTGCAATGCGGTGAGGGCAGATATATAGATCAATAGTATGTGGTTACGGATGCTTATCTATCACATCTCTTGGCCACACCATGCCGTCATTGCATGACCAGTACATGTAGCTATATAGCTCTGTTAAGGGTCGTGTGCTCCACAGACATGGTTCCCTGTGACGCCAAAAATCAAGCTTGTTTTTCCTTTTGCAAGGGATGCATCTTGCAACATATCATGCTTTGTCTCTAAGAATTACAAATTCACCGAAGCTTTCTTTGGTGATCTGCACAACGAGCAATCCACACCTGCGCATGAGCTCTTTCCAACACGAGCTAAACCCAAGGCGCCGAACAAGACATAAATTGGGGAACATACACCACTCTGGTGCTTGAATTTGCAATTGTTGCAGATCGTTTGTGCGGCCGGCCTTCGAATTGATTATCACCTGGCTGCCACTCATATCCAAGGATTCGTACCATCCTGGGAGGTTGCAGGTTTGCTTCAATGAGTGATTCATGCAATCAACTGTAGGGTGGGACGTCTTAAGAGGATGACTATATCGTCAAGCGGATTCATTCACTGATTCCAAAGCAGATTAGAAACAGATTCCAAGCATGTGCGCATACGGGGACGTGACTCTTTAATCTGAGATGCACTACCGCTTTTCGAAGGTTGCAAGACAGCCCAAAATAGATGATTTAATTGTTTCCTATCGATCGCACAGTAGACTCCTCCCTTGGGTCGCGGGTCCCATCCCTGGCGTAGGAGGTGTTGGGGTAAGGGAACATCAACGGCCATGCTGCCTGATTGGGCACCTCTAATTTGTAGCTGGCCACTCCAACATTCCAGTAAACCACTGGAAAACAACTCGTGACTCGCTAAGAGTCCCCTTGTGTGCTCAGCTTTGCAGCAGTGTCAAGAAACAGAGACTTCGAGCTTATATCAAATATCTTGCTCACAATTGTAAAGGTATATCGATGCAGGTTTTTTGGGGACAATGAACCTCGAAAGACAAGAACACCTCATAATCAGCATTCTGGGATGACCAGAGTACAGACTTTAAAGGGGACGCGTCTGGCGATACCCGATGCGACTGTTTGCCTGTATGCGTCCAGTTTTACAACATAATGCAGCATATCATCATCATCTTTTGTGTAGTCTCTTACACTTCTTCTTGTGCATAATTGTTGCAAAGGATATTGCCAACTGCACAGTCTCCAGGTCACCAAACAAGGCAACTTGGGTATCAAAACCAACAAAAATGAAATCAAAAAATGAAAACCACACATGCACATGCTGCCCAGTAGATCGATTGACTCTAAGCCCCAAAGGCTACATTTCCAATCCCAGCGGATTTGCTTGCCCCGAGATTGAACATGTATGGCATGCAAGCATCACTGGACATCTAGATCACGGATCATTTGGCGCCGAGCCGACAACCATACCTTCCCGCGTTTCGATGAAACAACATCCACATCAAACAATCATGGATTCAAGTCTCATGTGGTCTCGTTTCCAAATCCAATGCATGATCAATCCTCATTGGCAGCTGCAGGATTGCTCGCTCACCGCCGCGTCACGCAGCTCCGTTGCCGCCGCGACATGCGCCTTCTGCTCCTCCTCCAGAGCCTGCCTGGTACTGGCCAAGGCAGCTTCCTGCTCCTCGCACTTCCGCTGCCAGTGGTCCGAGTTCAACTGTTCGTCCTGGAGCTGCTCCTGCAGCTTGGCAGCGTGCGCATCCCTCTGTCCCGCGGCCTCTTGAGAGGTGGACTCCATCTCCTTGATGCGCTTCTCCTGCGGAAGTGGAGGAAGATGATTGGGCACCCGCGAGCATGCAAGAGACAATAACATGCATAGGCAGTCATTCATACATGTGTACATGTACGGATATGACACCTACCCACTGGGCGGGAGGGCGTGTCGATGGGGATATGTATGATCATGTGAATATGCACATTGTGTATATACGCAATACCTGCCGCCATATGACGAGGTTTGTAAACCAGCAGAAGTGTATGCCGTTTCCGATTGTATCTGGCAGATGGATAATGGACCATTGTTGTGCACATTGTTGTGATCAGAACGACAAGATCACAAAAACCCATAAC
>NHOP01000655.1:0-13635 GCA_018697155.1 Pyramimonas parkeae | reverse complement strand
GTGTATAAGAGACAGACCCTGGTCTGTATCAAATGCAATCGGTTGCCGGCGTGTGAGCTCTGCTTGTTAATGCTTCTCCGAGGATGTTTTCCACGGTAGTAATTGAACATGTCGGCCCCAGCGCTTGGATGGAAAAATCACATTTCCATCCATAAACGCCATTAAACGTACAAAAAAAATATAAACAAGATATGAAAGCGTTCTTGTGTAATGCAAAGTACAAGCTCGCTGCGTTACCTGCTTGCTGTGCATTGTTTACCCTGCATGTTTTCCCACAGACGTGTGTTGTAAGTATCATTTCCAAAATTAGAATCCAATCTAAAGTCATATATGTTGCCATGTCACTACAGAAACGTGCTAGATTCATTCACTATGATAAGGTTCAATCATCTTGAGTCTAATGCAGTGGAGCAGCACACCTACCATTGCCATGTCACAGAATGTCAAACTGCACAATGCCATAATGAGCCCAAGTTGCATTCAAGAGCCCTCAGTCAATCAAAAGGCAACTGTCATTCATTCGATCAGCCCACAAATGCTACTCAATGTGTCCTTTCCAATTTGGAAGGCACCATGCAGTAAAGGTGTTGTCCCTCCAACCATGGTTAACTGCATGTTTTCAATGGTAGTTCACCATTGTGAGCCCACCACACTTTCAAGAACATTCAACCAAGTCGTTGGCAACTGTCTCTCTATCCTGCACTGTGCATATCCCTCAACCTCATTGATATTCATTTACCGATGTGTAGCACATCATGTGAAAGGTGTAGTTCACCTTCCACTATGCATATCGTATATTGGCAACATATCATCCTGAGCCCAATTTGCGTTCCAGAGTCATCAAGGATTTTGTAGGCAACTGTTGTTCAACCAAGCAGTAGTGTCTGGTGCAGATTGCACACTCTCAACTATTCGCATTATACGTGTCAAACAGAACTTTTGTCGTGTCCAACTCCTCCAAACTCCAACGGATGAGAAGTGTGAAGGATGGTGATTGTCGAATGGATCATTGTTATCATGGCTTCATGCATTTTGTTCACAAGGGCTTTCCTAGTTGCATGCAAATGTTGAGTTCATATTGCTCCATCATGGCAAAAGACCAAGTGTATGCAAAATCAGACGCCTAATGCCATGGGTACAGGAATGCATGTGTACACCACTTGAGTCAGGTGTTGAAAGATCATATATTTTGCATGTACATGCCAGTGCGCTAAATTGAGTTGTAAGACGTTTTCAGAGACAATATAGGATCACAGAAATGCACGTTGTGTTTTGGCAATTTTGCATGCTAAATGGATGCGTCACCGTCGTGCACACGACCATGGTCAGGAGAGGCCATGGACACACAATAGATTGTTGATTGTATGAAATTTTGAGGGAAAACAAAGCTGTTGTTTGTCTGCTATGAGTGTGACTACTTCGAATTTGGATTCTAGGCGCTCCAATCAAATGTCGGGACATCTGGGAACGTGCATCCTGAACGTTGGATGATGGTGTTTGCTGCGTAGTTCCCAGCACGGCAGCACTCCGCCATGCTCTTGCCACTGACAAGCTGGGACAAGAAGCCTCCCACAAACTGCGCCAACACCAACAACACGATTGTCGAATCATCATTGCTTCGATCGTCAAGTTAAGTTCAGGTTTTACCAAGACTAAACATGCAGATTGCAAACAAAAATTCTAATGTTACTCGTGAAGTAGGCTGGTTAAAATCATCCTTAGACAGGTCTGTGAATGATACATCCACTTACTGCATCACCAGCACCGTTTGTGTCAACCAGCTTCTCCTTGGGCAAAGCAATCACGGGGTAAAGAGTCACCTGTCCACAACGCATCTCAGAGTCACTCAGCTGCCAAAATCCGCATTCTGAACATTTGACAGTCTCTATACATCAATGCATGTTGCAAGGAGGACTCCATTAGTTGCGTTTTCCAAAATCGAACAACATGTCTTGTTTGAGAACAGTTGGCTATTGGAACAGGCAACATGTTCGATACTCGGTACAGCTGTCAGAAAACATCCTTTCCTTTCCTCCAAAGCATACATTCAAATATACACGTGAATGTATCCAGGAAGCAAATTCATTTCAAGGTTTTGCGAGAATGCTTTTCATGAATACCCACATACATAAGAAACAAATTCCCATGCCTACACTTGCTCACCGCGCCGTTGTGGGCGACCACGGTGGCGTCTGCACCCTGCGTGAACACCACGGTTCGGCCGCGAGCGCCGTTCTCCTTTGGCATTTTCGCGATCTTGAGAGCAATCTCGGCAACGTCACGGGTTTCCCAGCCTTCAGACTCAGCGAAGGTCTGCGCCTCAGTCTCATTGCCAAAGAGGAAGTCCATGTACGGCAGCGCAGCTGTATGAGGTAGGATCATTGCCGCAGGGAGTGTCAATAATTCAAAGAAATGGCACTGTTCTCGAGAGGTGGTACAAGAGGGCCCAAAGTATGTGAAGAAATTAGCAAAAGAGGGATGAAAAAAAGGCAGGTTTGTAATCAAATGGAAGCACAAGGTTGCATGGGATTGATTGCGGGTTTCACGAGCAGTGCGGATTGGGTGCAGACAGAGTCATCAGGACACGCACCCATCAAGGTAGCCTTGAAAGGAGGTACTTGCATAATGAAGGGGGCGGCCAAGTTCATAGTGAACACTTTGCCAGCCTCGCAAGCATGCTTAGCTACCTTGAGGATGGCATCCGGGCACACTGTAATAAAGAAACCAGCCTGTAGAATAAAATTCCAGCACCAAGCCTGTCAGAAGGAAGATGATAGCCAATATTCTGACGATCGGATCCGTTCCTCATGATCGGCTAGTTTCAAAGACATTTTTGACATCTTCCAATGAGATCAATTGAAGCGGAACACACAGGAAAGACCTGAAGATACAGCACCAACGTGTACTGCGAACGGTCAGTTAGGAACGATCTGTTGGGCAGGATGCACGCGCACCATGTAGTAGAACTTTGCTTGCTCAACCAACGCCCACTTTTCTGGTTTGCTAAGGTCGTCAATCTTGTACATTTCTGCTGCAGACAGGTTGGCACACAGGGAACGCTCGCCGTCCTTCACAGCCACAGCGCATGTGCCCGTAGCTTTCTCATCACACTCAAAGTACTGCACGTTGACGCCGTCCTTGCCACATGCCTTCTTCATCTCCTCCCCAAATTTATCCTTGCCGATAGAACCCTGTGAACATACAATAAAGCCGAGCAGCTGCAGCTTGGGACATATAATCCACTTAGAAAAAAAAAAGTGGGAGCCGTTTTGTGGGGTTCAAGTCGAATGATATTCTACACGAAAGAACAGCATACGTGCAAATACAACAAATAATGCTCAGATATCAAGTGAATTGTGGGCAACTCAACTAACGAATGCTCAGAGTGTGAAAGGCGCCGTTCCTCAGGTCTACAACACATGGATTTGTAAATCAAATGCTCAGCGATAAGTGAAAGTAAAAAGATATCAAAAACTAACATTTTGATCCTGCCAGTGGGCATTGCCAGATGATAAATTTCAATCGAGCCCGCACGTACGATGTATGACACTGCACCAGGAACCTGGAGCATCCACTGGCACACTCGGATCGAATTTTGGGTGGCGCCACCTGCTACATAGTCCACATCAAACTTCTCCACCATTTCCTGTAACCACGACAAACACATGCGAAATACAGATTTGCATCAACACGTTCCATGCATTTTCGACCAAGTTCACAACGAGAAAACAGTAATGCAAGATTCAAAAATATCAGACACTCATTTCTGAAGATGAATCAAAACGCTGAAGCTGAATTACACTACCACTAAATCTTGTTGAGAGTTGCATGTGATAACCTCATACGCCACACGCGCCTTCTCTTGAAAACTAAGAGCCATAAAATTCGCTTTGTCTGCAAAATCATAATCACCAACTGAACACAATGATGAAAGAACAAACCGTGTACATAGGTGCATGCTTCTCCTCAGCCAAGATTGCGTTGTTCATCTTCAAGTCCCATTTATCAAGGAAATCCTGAGTTACAACTGCAAACAAATACCCCATACAAGAAAGTATTGAAGACAGCAATGGCTATATCCCAATGATTCATGCCATGCGTGATAGTGTAACGAATTGCATGAAGCAGCGATTTCGTGGATCGTCACCGCGGCACACTATCGAACTTGATGGCAAACGTGAAAGGTGGTATTCCTCTTCTTGATGAACGAATACGAACACCGTGTTGCAGCTCATTTCGCGAACCCATCTAAGAGAATATGATTTTCTCCACGATAAGTACACCCTAGACGATCAAATCATCCTACAGACACCAGAGCTTACAAGTACCAAATCAAGCACCCTATCAAGCACAATAACAGCTGTTTGCAAAATACACGGATACGCAGTCAGGCCGAAAGCAATAAAAACTGCGCACGCGGCTCCAGACATGAGAATCCCGTTCAAAAAGGAGTGTGAAATGACATGCACGCTCAGAAGATGTCTCTGTATGTCGGGTATTAATCATAGCGAGCAACCAAGTTGATGGTTGCGCTTCTTGTGATCCTGAGATTTCTTTGTGCCTGAGGGCGGTGTAAACCCCAGAGAGCAGCGCCGTTGTGCGGGACAACCAGATATGTGTGGCACTCGAAACCGAGATCTGGTACAGGTGAATTTCGAAAGACAGACAGAACATAACGAAAGTAATGTAACGGCACAGATTGATGTGGGGCCCTGTATCCCCTGGTCGATTCGACTTGTCGCACAAACAACGCACAAAAACGTATACCATTGCCCATCTAAACATCACAAATCTAAAATTTCATGCGATATACTAGTTTACTCACAACTTGTCCGGAAAGGCCTTCCACCCTCACAAAAACTCACAATAGCTGTGATGTGATCAAGACGCCAGCGAGCGAAATACTCCATCTCTCTAAACAGCTGACAGCAGATACTATATCATCGATGACATCAATAATTCATAGATTTGCTCTGCGATGTTCTTATTTGAGTATCATCTCCAGTACGCTCTTTGAACGAAAGGACGTGAACGCGGATCAAGAACCTGTGTCTTTGTTGGGAGCGTCCTCCATGCACCCGACACATCATGTGCACGTGATCGCTTGATGATCCGCCATCGCATCATGCGATACCCTGTACGCCCTCTGGTATGCAACTTATGCACATAAGGTTCGGACGTGCAGAACCACTACCTTTAACCGTGGAGGACCGTTCCTGGCAAAAGCGACAAAAACAACGATACAGGGCAAGGGCAGGACTTCTTTTTCGCTCACCAGCGGAAATATCAAGAAGAGGATTTCCCATTCCCAAAAGCACGCCCTTTAGTCCTTGTGGAGCCATTGTATGATTTGGGAGGTGAGCACTTGCTTTCGGGTGGCGGCTGCGCGCGAACGAATGACACGAGAATCCTAGTCCAGCTAGCACTATGTATGATGTCGGGTATTGCCTCATTTCGTCGACACACGACTCAATCGTGGTTCAAGAAAAAATCGCGCAAATCGCGTATATGAATACCCGCACAGGGGAAATCACACCAAGCTTTGCTATTCTAAAGAACGATAGGTGGGAAAGAACAAAGAGATGAACCTTTACCAATATAGGGTAATAGTATGCACATTTATGTATGATTGTATGGATGACGTGAATAATTTAATGCACATTTGATGTGCCTCGAACTATTCTGTGAAATTGCTTCATTAATCCACATATACGTGGGTATGTAAAGCCACCTATAGGTGGAATGATTAGGCAATTAATCCAGCAATTACACCCCAACTGGCGGTGCGAGGCGGTGCGGCCGCTTGGCTAATTTTGGCACTCCATCGCAAAAAACATAGTCTTTGTGGATTTAAACATGTCCTTCCACTCGCGATAAACTCTGCGAATTCAATAGCAAATCGAGACGTGAAAGGAATTTTGATTATAAACTTGGGAGTATAACTCCTAAAATTTCCTATGCAATTGCTGATGGTAACGCAATTTCCTCATCTGATAAATTCTGTACAGCTCCGACCCACCCAAATTGTTCTCGTTTAGATGACGGTGGCATGCTTTGTCCATGGAGCCCATTCCCTGTTGTAGGTGCACAGCTTTAGAGAAGATGCAACCTCCTACCATTTTTTGTAAAGCCTTGTTCAAAAGAATTATTCTGCTTACTAATCTTGACGGTACATTCAGGCGCAACAGATGAATGCCATGCGAGTGAACTATCGCGAGAAAAAAATATAGGGTTCGCAAGGCCACCAGATATTTGAGGTATTGGATTTTCGTTTCACTGTATAGATTGCATTTTTTTTTGTGGGCGAAAATTGCCCACGTCACTTTCAGCCCGTTTCCGTATAGCGCTGTATGTATGGTCGATGCACAATGCTACTTGGTCCAACTGCTTCACCCCGTCCCGATGCGAAATCATTGAAGCGGCCTAGACCCTACGCCACATCATGGCAAATAAATTACCGTATTTCGCGATGCTGCCAGGTCCTTCCGCGACCATTGTTGACCTTCCGGGAAACATCCACACTGCCCTTTGAACACGGGGCCCAGTCACGTTGAAACCATTAAGTTGCATAAAAATCGGCTAGCGTCGCCATAGGGGTGAAAACCATATCTGCGTGATTAACAGTTGCACCAATCTGCATGAAATGTGGTAAATTTCCGAAATGCCAAGCTGAACGGGCCCTCAAACCCATTTCGCTGCCCCGCACGGAGTCGATTAATACCCTAGATGCCAAGCTGAACGGGCCTAAGAAACTTGGTCGTAGTCCACCATGTCGTGAGTGTGGAATGTGGAGTCCAGTGGGAACGAATTGGCAGCCCGATTGGCGGTTGCAGTTACTGTTACCACCAATTGACCTTACCATGCCCTTTTTCGACTTGACACAAAAGTTAGCCTCGGGTGTCTGCTTGTGAAAGTCTGGTCGGCTATATCAGTGGGCCAATTTCCGTTAGTGTCCGGACGGCGCGAAACTGCACAGAGGTGTTGAAACTACCTGCACAGGACTCGCAAGAAGCTCGAGTTGGACAACAAACAGGTTTTCACCCCAAATATCCCGCAACTTCCTGTACATCTTTTCTCATACACACACCTTTCAACACCATGGCAGATTCGAGTGCAAATCCAAATGACGTGACGGTGAAATGCGAACAGGAACAAGTTTCTCTGATGCCGCTTGTAGACAAGAGATTCGAGATCCCGCGTGCTGAGCTATGCCTACTGCGCCCATTCGCACGCGGTGGCTTCGGCCTTGTTTATCAGGTGAGATACGTTGAGCCTACCGGCGTTCCCTGAGGCACAAAAAGAATTCCTTGTTTCCAACGAGTGTTCTTGGAGATCTTCAAGAGTTGTTGTTCAGCTGCTTCCTACGAACACGATCATCATCCACCTGCGCTTAAATCACGTAGGTGTGAAGATTGCAGCACACTGAGAGTCTAATATGGAATCAATTTTGCTCGCAAAAGCATTTGTGATTATCACTCGCAACAGAAAACTGGTACTCGTTTTCTTCACACCACGCCTGAGTTGTGGTGCCCAACATATTCCCTTCACGTTGACTTCTACATAGGCTGAGAAGATATGAAGCCTATGGCATCTTAACTTGAGACGGCATTATCATGGATGCTCAGGAATGAACCAGAAAAATCTAAGGGAACTGTGCAGTTCGGTTTGTTTGAGTTGCATCATGACATGTATTTGCATATGATTACGGTCTTGGGAACCATGCGAGGCCTTTTCAAACAATACTGTGCCAAAAGTGTAATTCCTTGGTCTTTTGTAGAGCCTTTATATTCACAAGCTTACATGTGATTGCCATGATGATAGCTAGCCTGACTTCCTGGCATCCCAATACATATACTCTTCCCTTGCCACAAGGATTCAATGGAAAAGAGTGAGTTTCGCGCGGTTGCTTTCGTGTTGGGTTCGGGTTGCTTATGTAGTTGTGTTTCTCGGCTTGACCGTTTGGCCATTTTTTTTTCATTCCTCAGCAAGAGTGGACGTGTCAGCAAGCATGGCATGGAAGACATTGTCGGCCAACATAGCATCTCATAAACATTAACGTAAACTTATCAGCAACCAAAACCAACCTCACTTGGATTACACTAGTTCTCTGCATAAAGCCATTTAGTGTGAGGTAGTCATATTCATGAGGTTACTAGATACTTCCTGTGTTTGAATAGATAGCATATGGCAACCAAAGCCTCTTGTCGTCAGAGCAGTGCACCTTCGTAGGTATTCTGATGCAACGCTGTTGTTTACATGGTACAAAGATTTTAAAGACTGCCCTAGACAACAGCGCGTCAACAGTTGAACTTGGTGACAAATGAGATATACAAGACAGCCTTGAAAGTTGATGGTTGTGCTTGTTTGTCGTGCGTTTTGTCGAAGTGTGACCATTTATTGTTCGCTCATAGGCATGCTTGCGAACAAAGGTGAAAAATTCCATGGAGGTGCACCAACGTCCAGACCCTTCGTGCTGGCGACTGAGTGCATATACAATGCAAGAAACCTTGCTTTCTTATAATATGCACAGATCAGCACACTTTTGTTTCTCCGTGGATGATACAGCACACGTCTGGACTTTACATGTTGATTATAAAGAATACCACATGCACCACAAGAAGTTAGGTAGCAACGCAATTCACATGACTTTATGCCTTTTAGGAAATGGTCATATCTTCAAACAGGCCCCATATTCAAGCATCAGGTAAGGATATGTGAGCATTCTAGTAAAATATCGAATGTAAAAAATACGATCCAAGGAGATGTGTTTCATCAACCCTGAATTGTCTGCCGATCTGTGTGAATGAACTTGGTGAAATAACCTCTGTGTGTGTGTTTCATGACCTTGCGTGATGTGGTGACGATTGCAACAATCATTTGCGAGTATCGCGTTTTATCTTATTGCGTGGAGAATGAGCATGAACTGCCGGTCATGGAAAGGCGTCGCGTTGAAAATCATTGTGCGTGACTTCAGGCAAAGTGGCGTGGCACCATGGTAGCGGCGAAGATTTTGACCAGCGAGAGCATTAAAGACGGCGCTCAACAGCTCTTTCAGTTTGAGTTGGAGCTGATGCAACACCTGCACCACCCGCACATCGTTCAGTTCCTGGGAGCTTGTACACACACTTGCCAGCCAGTGCTTGTAACCGAGTTCATGCACGGGGGTTCGCTTCAAACAATGCTGGACGAACGCTCCCCAATACCGGTACGCATGTATTCTCACAAAAGCATAGAGAAAGTGTCTTGCGATCCTTTACATTCATTCCTGGATGTACGGGCCAAAGGTTCATCCTTCATAAAACAAAAGAAGGTGCACTCATAAGCAACTTGACGTATGACGTCATCTGACGGAACGTTTAGGTATTATTCCACCAAGTTTGTTTACACCCCGCAACAAGATAAGGCAGTTTCATTTCTACATGAAAGAATTTCCAAGGCGAACATACAAGGCATTGTGACTTTAGAACATGCAATTCTTGCCTTGCATACTGCTTCAAATGCAGCGTGATTTTACGTGATGTCATTTGATTTTGATATCTTTCATCATGAACATCATGTTGCAAAAGCGGTACTTCCTGAGTATTTCATTGTAAGTAGTCAGCAATGGATCGCCAGCTCACAACAAGTCTGCAAATGATCATGCAAGCAATGCATGAAACGTTTTTTCAACCCAGCATGCTAACCGCACTTTGATTTTCATGAAGATAGGTTTAATTCAAATAGAGACAGAACGCGTGACATCCGTGATTTTTTGGTGGAGGCTCAAACTCTCTTTTGGTCGTATGTATGCATTTTGGAGTGTTCTAGATTTCCCTGGGACCACGGCGCGATTTGCTTCACATATGTTGCGCAGTGTGGCTTTGCCACCTACAAGTTACGCAATACGTTTATCCTGTTGGCTGGGCATTGTGCCTGGAAACTTCCTGCCCGGTTCCCCCAGCTGGAGGAGGCGATGCGCTACTCGCTCGACATTGCCAAGGGTTTGGCGTACCTTCACGGCAAGGCCACCCCGGTGATTCACCGCGACCTCAAGCCTAGCAACATCCTCCTCACCTCCGAGCGCGAGGGGTGCTGCAAGCTGGCGGACTTCGGCATCAGTCAGGAGCTGACGGCAGAGAAGCTCGCCAGCATAGCCAAGTGCCCGAAGAGTGCTGCTGGGCAGGTGCTGCGCGTGCGCGGGGCGTTGGAACCTCAAGGAGGGGTGCAGGCGCGGGAAGGAGCCAGCGAGGAGCTGGGGGATGGAGATGAAGGGGGGGAGATGGAGCCCCCGAGTGAACACAGCGAGTTTGGTCCGGGGAGTGCGCCTGGCACGCTCCGCTACATGGCGCCGGAAACCTTCCGAGGGGAGGCGTACGGGATGCAGGTGGACCAGTACTCCTTCGGGCTCATCATGTACGAGGTGCGCAACTGTGCGAATCGCGGCAACTGTGGTACTTGCGCAGGGGAACCTTCTTGCATCGACCATTGTGGGAAGAGTTTGTCAATGCAGAATCGTGCGCTAGAGCGAGCAAGTGCGAAGTACATCGTGTTCACTTCTATGTTTGTGCCCTTTAGTTACTTTGTATCGATAAAGGCGGTTTCACATCTGTAGCCGTATTTGTATCAAGCCAGTGAGTGTTCTTGGAATGCACTTTAGGGATCAACGCACCAGAAAACACATGATTCACATCATGTATGTACATGCACCAACAATGTTTTGATGTTTACCCAATCCTGTTGTTGATTTGTTCTCTTGTTGAGCTATCGGTAGTACCATTTGGGGGGGTCCACACCAGCTGTTTGAAGGGCGCCAAGCCTTTGAAGGCATCAGTGGTTTGGAAGCAGCCAAAGCCGCAGCGTTTGATGGGGCTCGGCCCGAGTTTACGAATGCCTTCATTCCACACAAGGTGAAGGATCTGATTGTGTCATTGTGGCACATGGACCCAATGAAGCGTCCCAAGATGCAGGATGTTGTGTGTCGCTTGGAGGGCATGGAGCGCACTATGGCTCTGCCTACCAGGTCTCAAGCCAGTGCACCCGGTGGAAGATACTCTTCGGGCAACTTCGGGCAAGGCTTGTCCATACTACAGGGTCCGGATTTATTTGATTCAATTTTTGGCACCAAGCAGAGAAGGCAGATTGCACGTACATGGAACACTATTTGGGGTTCATGCATGCCGGACCTGCAGCCACCGCGAACGTTGACACGCACTGCAGCAAGGGCAAAACAATACGCCACCAATGAGCTTGTGGAACGTTGAAAGTAGAATACCAATACCCCCTAGGTTATATTTCACTAATAGGCAATTTCCCTGTTTTGGGGCCTCCCAGTGATGCATCTATTTTGAGCCGACAGTATGTTGTTTTCAGGGAACAGTAATGTGCGAGTCCACAACAATCAGGCAGCAGCACTCTCTATCATTGGTTTGTTGGAAACATCACTGGATCAACATAGCTAAGCTCAGGGCAATCCTTTCCATCTGTTGAAAGAAAGAGACGCGCTGTTCTTGTAGCAGTGTCTTCAAAACCGTACGTGGAATAGTCACTAGAGCGGGAACTGCTGTCAAAATGCAACTACTGTTCGGAATGACAAGCTACTGTGTACACGACCTGTAAACTCAGGCGTCAACATCGCTGTGATTTGTGCAGTGCACTTTATTCCCACAGCTCCATAACACCAGCCTACACTGCTGGTACGCACATTGAATGATGTACGCGGGCCAACAAGCAGGCCAACTACGAACAGCACTATTGAAATGCACTGACGAACAGCTTATAGATTGTCGATGCAGCTGTGCGGACAAAATGATTTTCTATGGATTCAAGCTATGGTGCACAATCTGCCCTTTAGTGAGTATGGTGACGCTGAAGTGGTGCCTAAGAAATGATGTCTTCCTCCAATGTGTGCCAATCCCTCAAAGCTACTTTCGGAGATCCATGCAGTCATGTTGGATACCAGAGTGAACTCAGCTTTCACAGTGGATGTGTCTCACTTCAACTTAAAGAGAACTTGATATTTCAAAAAATACTCGTGTTTTTTCAGTACAGCTTGCACGCACCATAATATACAGTCACAAAAAGCTGGGACATCTGATTTATGGATTTTGTCCTTGATTCAATCTAATCTCATGACATGGCAAACTTCTGAGTTAGGTCATGGTGACTTCGAGATGTTATTTCAGAGCTCTGCGAATAAGTAGTGCCATATTTGCCATTGGTGACAAGGCTTGAGGAACTCCATTCCCAGCAGATGGCAGAAGGGCGCTCGCTGCAAAACTTTGAGATAGCAGTGGCCTGGTACAACGAAAATGCAGCATGCGGCTCGAATCAGTGCATGATCATAGCCCTGCATAGTCGGCACATTTGTGATAGGAATGTGCATACCAAAGGTGCTTGTAGTCATAGGTTAGATATTGGGTTGCAGTTCAAGGTTAAAATTTGCTAGACGGACACGTTTGAGCTGCCGTATATTCCGAATCATCCCATCCCAACGGGTTCCATTGATCGATGGTTGAAGTATGATACAGTCAAGTATACGCATCAACATTGTGTAAAATCCTCAACAAGATAGTGCAGGCATACCTGGTCTTGTGCAATCATACCTGGTCTTGTGCAATCATACCATGCATAGCAGGTAAGACTTGAACAGATGTAACAGGACACAAATCAATCACACTTACCGAAGGGATGGCTCGGGCTGAGACGGCTGGCTGGGCATATCAACACAACGGGCTTCTGTATGAAATCCCTGACGCTGCTTGTGTTTGGCGTTCGTCTTACAGACCACAAATAATTTACCACGACGGCGGACAAATCGACAGCCATCACACATACGGCGCAAAGCAGATCGAACCTGTTCAACAGAATCAAAAGCGAGCAGAAAATTCAGATTGACAGGAAGTCTGTGGAAACAGCATTTGTCGAAAAATTATGCACCTCATCCATTCCACCACATTTTGACCAGTATTCTATAGCTTACTGCCTTCCCTAGAAAAAGTAAGCATGGAAATATCACCTGAATATTCTAATGATACAAAAAATTTTGATTGGTTAATTCGGGAATAAAAAATCCATATACAATTGCATGGAGTAAAGAAAAATACAAAAATCCAAATGTACAAAACCACGTAAATTGCAATATCCATTCCCTTTTGTGGGAGCTGTACGGGCAACCCGATCTCATGCAAGATGCCGTTGAAATCTAGCAAATTCAAGGCCACGATATCTTAGAATATCTTCGAATAATCTACCAACAGTTTAAGGTTTATCGATACTTTCATGAACGGACGAAATAGTATACCGCGTTGGTCGTTTGTGTTTGTCGATAGAAAGAACTGCACAACCAACTTCCGAAAATCAAACTGGAATGCCAAGTTCGCATAAACCAAACGAAAAATAAGATGTCTCCGATCCAACGCTATGGTGCTGGACTCTCCCTTCACAGTACTTCCCAGCAGGAACTACCGCAGATGACTGCAAAACCATCAAGCACGTCCAAGTTGGGGAAATCGAGTGTATCAATGTGATATGAATTCAAAGAGGAAAATATCAAGCCATCCTGTATGAACGAGCTGGTCACCAAATTGTGCGCGCGCCTTCATTTGGGAAGCAAGCCGCGATGCTTCAGGTGCGGCCGGCTGAGGGTTGGCACAGCGT
>NHOP01000654.1:0-13638 GCA_018697155.1 Pyramimonas parkeae | reverse complement strand
CCCCTGCAAGCCGAGTCTTGTTGACGGAGCCGGAGGTAGCTGGCGCAGGAGTTGACGAGAGTGGAGGTGCAAGTAGGAGGGATAGATCGTCTGGGCTATCAGGAGGCTCCGCTTGTTTGAGCAGGGGTGCGCACACTCTGGTGGTGTGTCCAGAGCACATCGTCCATCAGTGGGTGTCCGCTGTGAGGTGCGTGATCACGCACCAGGGTGCAGTTTGTTTTATGATTTATTTGGTGGGTGAATTATTTGGTGAATTATTGGGTCAGGAGCCGGCGAGTCTTGACTGGGCGCATGGGTCCCGAACAGCACAACTCACGCGCCTCCAAGTGTTCAAATGTCAAGCACGGAGGTAAGCCACTCGCGAGGAGAACAAATCGATCACAGTCTGAGGTACCGGCGATACTGTGTTCATAGTGCAGATTTTTGTGCGGACTGGGATTGGTTTTGTAAATGAATGTTTGATTCTGCATACTTTGGGATCAGCTCAAACAACCAAGACACTTACAGAGCCTCAGTATCAAGGCAGGCAGTGAGACCATCACGCATCACGTATTCCGTAACACGTTCTGCATCCATCATTGTTCTGATGTACACGCATGTGTCAAGCGTAAGACGTCCTTCAGAACATCTTGAGATGGACTGCTTAGCAGCGTGGAAGCAGTTTCCTTTGTGGGATAGGCAAAAGAGAACAAACGAAGGCTTTGATGACTTCTATTTTCCATCCACCCTTGTCCCTGTATGTATCGTGCGCCGGAATTCTACTGCATACAAAAAGACACAACATGTGTTTGTTTCATTTGGATTTTTGCACATTCGCCACCTATTTTGATGCGGCATGATATGATACGGTCTCCTGACACATTGGCTTGAACCTCATACGTGACCTGTGTAAATCCATGGGAAACAAGCACTTTGTGCAAGCAGTTGGATGCTGGACATATAGGATCGGCTTATTCTGATGATCATCTCGCAGTGCTAAAGTTAAATGGAAGGTAGGTACTGGCTCGGTGTTACACACTGATGGTTTTCATCACCTGTATGTCCCGCCTCACGGGCAAGGGCAAACGCCCGTGACTGGGTCAAACCCCGAACCAACTCCCCGTACTTTGGGTTCCCTATCATATTATTATTATTATTGACTGGAAGGGGAGGGTGGTTACATGCTGGCTCAGACGGTTTGCACCCGGAGTCTCGGTTCGCGAGTTTCCGCTCAGCATTCCAGGCCCACGCACCAACCCCAGCACCCCCATGGACAGTTACGAAGTATATCCTGGAAACACAGCCAGTCCCACTTCGGTGACTGTAATCGGCTACGACACCCTCACGACGATCCGCATGCAAGTGCGCGTGCACGGTGGAGAGGATGACACGAACCCGGGCGCGCGGACAGGTCGAGAGCAAGAGGACACACACGCCTTGAGTATGGAAGGTTGTGATGAAATGACGGCGCAGAGGCTGATTCTGACAGACTGGCACAGAATTGTGGTTGACGAGCCGCAGGAGGTGGTGGATCACAAAGAGTGCTTCGAGGCGGTGCTAGGGCTGCGCGCCAGGTGACCATCTGACCAAGAGTGAGCTGCTTGAACTCGTATAGCGTTCCGATCGAATTGAGTCTGCACTTTGCCCTTGTTTTGGTTCATTGTGTGGTGGATACATGTGAGCTTGTTGCGAAGAATGATAACGAGAAGCGCTACACAACACCAAGTTCGTTCGCCTGCCGCAGTCTTCTCAAGATTGCTCATGGTGATCCCTGTCTTCAACGGTGCAGAATATTGCTTTCATACGCGAGTTTTGTTACTTCTCCAGGCGGGTTTCAGAGCAATGTCACCTCCAACCATGTGCAACCAACTCATGCTTATGGCTGAGCGGTACATCATCAGGCTTTACCCCTTGAGGTTCCAAGTATGGTTCCTATGAGTGCGTTTGCCTTGTGCTTTGGATAATCAATCATATGTACCCGGCAGCTCCAAGATTTGCTGTGTAGCAGCGCTAGGTGACTTGGTGCTTGCCTAGGAGCCAATGGCGGGCATGCACTTCGGTTTCGAGTCATTTGCTAGAGCTCACTTCAACTACAACTACAGGTTTCATTTTCTAGTATGACTTGCCTTACACCCCTACACCTGATAGAGTCGGGGTTTTTCATTCAGCTTCCACCTGCCCATGCACAATCCCGAAGCTGATGCTAATCAGTTACCCAAAGACTCCGCCTTACCCCAGCATGTAAGGCCCGTATTCGCAGATATATATTGCGCAGATATATATTGCGCAAAGTCACTCTTACAAACGCCTTATAAGGAACAACCATTCAAAAAGCCACATGTTTTTGCTTTCACAATGCACGTCCCTCAAACATCATCAGGAATGGCGCAGCACAACCCTTCTATGGGTTTACATGGTACAATCATCTTCCGCAGCTAAACTGCCAAGATCATTTTACCTGCAGTTGCGCTACACCCAAGGGTGGAGGTTGTGTGATTTTCAGACATCGCTGGGCACTATCTGCCACCCCAAATGAGCAGCTGCACGAGATAATGTCATTGGTGCACGGCTGCCAGCTGGACCGGGGATTCTACAGAAGCTCCCGCGCCACGTGGGCGCGACACCTGGCGCGTCGGGATCCCCCGTCTCAGACCCTCCCAGTACCGCCCTTGATTCAGCACACAGGTGCGTGGAGGGCCAAAGCACCGAGCACATCTATTGATAGAAAAGGCGGCAGGTCCTATATCCGGAGAAATTTCTTTCTTGTAAACTGTGGTTCCATGTTAATCATGATTCAAGTCAGCATCGGTTGTAGTTTCTGTTATCTTCATCAATACTGTGGCTATGTCTATACATACTCCAGCAATCGAAACTTTTCTAAAGGCACCAGGTTGCCTGTCATACAGCTCGACAGAGCTCCGCTTGAAGGTAGGTGCTCCGATACAAATGTATACAAATAATTTCTTGTTTTCATGGAACGATGCATGAATGAAATATGCAGGTTGAGAGATATGATAGTTGAAGCACCTAGAATTCTTTCCTATCGGTGCCTTGGCAAGTGCCAGGCGAGCATGCTCTGCTTCTTTGATTTTTTTTCGCCCAAATTCAAAGGCCATCCCCAACAAATTTTGAGACATATCACCTCCAGTGTGGTTCGAACCCCAACCGCAGGAGAATGCGCAGATCGCCGTACCACTTGGCTGCAGGCGTGAATGACAGGGCTTGTCAATTTGTCAGCCTACTTGGTAGGGCCTGGGCTTGATGCATGGTTGCCAGAGTCCTGAAATGTTATCAGTGTGGAAGTAATCACCACCGTATCTGGTAGTTTAAGATGACTATGTTGATATCTATTCCAGTTCCCAAAAACCAATGGAAGGAGCCAACGCGTGATTGAATGGCAGGGGTTGTGCAGTATTGCTGCATTCATCGGCAAAAGCTGCTGCACGCAAGTTGCGGTGATTTGTGATTCTGGCCAGCAGAGCGAAACAATGAACGTGCTTGTGCAAAATGCCGCGGTTGTGGAGGAGTAAACCTTCCTACGAGGATTTGTCTTCTGTATTGGAATGTGCAAATTGATATGAGGCTCCAACCGTCGTTTGCTTATACACACACACCAGTGTGCATTTAGGTTGTAGCACCAGTTCTCTATCATGGTAACTGGGTCCTGCCTGAAAAACGGTGGCCATCGAGCGTTTTGAGGAGAGTCGCACAGATTTCATTCTTTCATGGATGTAGCATTTCCTAAGTTCCCAAACTCCATCTTGAGGTGAAGGCATAGTGTTAAATGTCACTGTAGTGTGTGGGGGGCAGGTGCGTGCATGCAATATGTGCGCATGCTTCGATCCTATCTGCTGAATATTCAGATACACTAGTTGGGTTTTGTTCAATCTTTTCAAATTGTAGCCCACACCAACCTGGTGAGATATTGTGGATTTGGTAGGCATTTTTTGCAAGAGCCAGACACTTGAGTTCATCGATAATTTTTTTTTTTGTGACCCTCGATCATGTCTCATGCATCGTACACTATTTTAAGTTTTGGACCTGCATATAGGTTTTCACACTTGCCAGAGTTATCGAGCCGGTACCGCAGGATTCGTTGTCAGACCTGGCTACGAATCCCCACAACAGTGCTACAATGAATATGGGGGGCTGTCTAAGGGATCATCTGTATCCTGGCCGGTGTGTTGTTGCTGCAGTGCCGGTGGTGCCGTCATGGTACGAAGCCAGTGTACTACGCTTCTACTCCGAGATGGACGCCAGCATTGAGCAGCTCATGCAGTTGTGCACTTTCTTCTCCGGACAGTCCAACTTGGAGGATGAAACAGGTCACCAAACTGACTGCTGTCACTTGGGCTAGTACTTCTTGTACTTCATGCAAAAGTTTCTAAATAGAGGACGGCTCAAGAAGATGCTCTGAGCAATCAGCAGTTTGGCACGTTTTGGGATTTGTATGCATAAAAAAAAAGCGTTTTGGTTGTGCATTTGCTAGTATCCTTTGAACTGCAAAGTTTCTTTGCATGCGCGGTCAAGCAAATATTGTCTGAAACTAAAGGCAGCACATGTGGTCCAAGACACCCTTCATGCATGTCGGAAGGAATATATGTCGTTGCGTGGGTGCAGTGAAGTCGCTTTATTTGTTGAAACGTGCATAAGCTTGTTTTCTCCCGTGCTGTGACATGCGATTGCCGCGAGTTCGGTCAGTCCTCCCTGCCTGCTGTTTTCAGATCTTCGGACTGTACGTACTCAAGCATGCCATTTCATCGAACGTTTACTATGGGCTGTTGGATTCATTTCTCTATCAGCACTGCAGAACAAAATCAATCCATACATTCAAGATGCTGACAGATCTTCTAACTTATTTCTTTGGTGCTTCGACAGGTACGGAGCCGTGGGAGGAGGTTTCCAGCACGTTTGCATCCTTGGACGAGTGGTACAACCATCACCATGCTCTGCACACCGGCCGACTGGTCAAGCTGCAGAGCTCCATGGACAGCGTACGTGAAGCCTTGGAGCGTTTGGAGGGGGCGATTTGCGGGGAAGACGCCAACGCCGCAAATGTGTACAATCCAGTGACGCTGCTGGATGACCTGTTTGATCAAGATTTCTTCCAGGAGTTGGATGAGCAGTGAGTTGCTCAGCACGAAAGCTCCCCTGTTTGTGCATGTGGACAGTTGTGATGTGGAAATGCATATAATTGGACAGCCATGCATTGCTCATGCAATACGTGGATGCATAATACACTTTACTGGTACATGGGTTATGAACCAAGTCTAAGGACCAGCGTTGATGACCAGCAGGAAAGAACTTTTGACGATATCTTCCCCACACAAAATAACTCTCGCCACGATGAAGTCTCCTTTTGGTGCCTGCCGGCATGTAATTTGAGAACATGTATTGCAAGCGAATTCACTCCCATCCTCAACCTTCAAGCCAGCGTGCGTTACCGCATGCTGCGCTACCATTCGGGGATTGAATGTGTGATTTCAAGCATTGTCCAGACGTCGTGCGTACCCCGCCGCCATGACTCAAGCGACTACTGAACTGATTCGTAACAGCTTGAGTTTCCGCGTGTGCTCAATGTTTTCAGTATGGACGAGTTCAGTATGGAGTTCGAAAACCTGCAAGGCTCGCGGTCCGACTGTGTTGCTGCTGAAGATGGTGACGCGCCCGTCAACGCAAACACCGTCCCTGAAGGCAATAGGGCCGCGGCTGAGGCTCTGAGAGAAGAGCTCCGGAAACTGGAGATGGCTTCCGAGAGTCATAAACGGGCGCTGCATTTTGTCACGGTGACAGCCAACTCGCTGCACAACCCCAACGCAGAATGCGCTGTGTGCTACGAGCCCTTGCAAGGGCAGCAAGTGTCGGTGCTGCGCTGCATGCATGTTTTTGATGGGTAAGTTTCCGGCACACTCGTTGACTTTGAATGTGTGTTCGGTGTCGTGCATGCTTGCATGCGCAGTCTTAAGTGTGCATGTAGAATATTGAAACACAAGGTGTTATGGCAAACACGGATTGATACGGCCCAATTTTCATAGGTGAACCGCCAGCTAGCTTGACGTTTAGTTTTTCACCCGTCGATGTAGTGACCTCCCGCCCCAGGACTGTACCCAGGACCTAGAATCAAGAATGAAGAATCCACTGACTATACTACCCAAAATGTGGCCTGTGCAAGGAAACAAGCAAAAGTCCAAAGACATTGACCCGCAACTCCCAGATTTGCAGTCGAGAGCCCTTCGCATAGTCATTTGTTGCCACACTTAGCGCTTTCTTCCAGCTAAATGCCTCTTGTGCACATACCAAGAAGCACGCATGCCAGCTTGTAATACTCAAGTTGTGCAACCAGGCCTGCCCTGAGAGAACAAGGGCGGATGCAAGTTGACCTGCAGGCATTGCGTGGGGCACATGCTTGGGTTCACAGCAGTGGGAGGCGGCATGTCCCGAGCTGTGGTGACGTGTCCTCTGTGCCGCGTGAGCACCCGGCGACGAGACATGAGCACCTTCCTGCACCAGGCCCCACAAGGAGCGGAGGTACCCCTCAAGCCGCACCGTGACCCTCAGTCTGGCGGCCGCCCTTCCAGTGGCTTGCTGCGTCTGCCCAGAAGAGGCGCGACAGGGGATGCCCAAGAGCACACACTTCTGGACATCAAGTCCAGGTGTGTTTAGATCTGGGCAGCCTTGGATGAGAAAGTGGCGACAAAACGATGGTCTAGCGCATTGGCTCGCTGAAGAGATGGCTGATTTGTTAGGTTGCCCATTAGGTAGGGGCCCTTGTTTTGGGGTCGCCCAAGTTCAAGTCCTTACATGTGTAGTTATTGCCTTGTCCCGCGGCTTACTAAATTGACAAAGTGGCTGGCTGGTCATCTTCAATAATTGAGTAGTCATGTCAGTTGCTTGAGAATTCAGCGTGGTCTATCGTGGCTCAAAAGCATCGATTTGTATGAACAGAGAGCAAGTCCGTAGTACTTCCAGCGTCCCACAGGCTGGGCCCCACCACTGTGCCTGCGTGATGTTGCTGCTCGCTGGTCTTCCAGCTGAGGTTGGAGCCGAAACGTCAGTCGGCTGTGGGTTGGTGTGGGCCGAATCATTGCTGTCTCTTTCATCAGCGTGCTCGGGCAAGGAACGTTCAAGCGTCAACAGGCTTTCCCAGACCCTCTACATCACCCATTGGGTGAAAATTTCAAGATTTTGACTTGAGTTGCTGATGGATGCAGTGAGCTCGACCCCATCATCGTTGACCAGTCTGGAACCAAGGTTGCTGCTCTGGTGCACCTGCTTCAAGGTATATTGGCGAGGAGTGGAGAGAAGGTGCTCGTCTTTTCGCAGTGGCCGGGAGTCTTGTCTGCGATAGCAACGATTCTGGACGTTGTTAAGATTGCACATTGCGTGCTTCTAGGGCCTGCAATCCAACGGGCAGCGGCTTTGGAAGCGTTTCAGGTATGGATGTTTTATTTCGCAATAGGATAAGGTCTGATGCCCATTGCGTGTGGCTCCATCAGTGATAGTACGAGTTTTGAAACTGTTTAACCCTCCCATCTCAAATGCACCTCCTTAGCGATGCGGAGATGCTTTTGTGATGTGAAGGTGATTTCCAGCATCAGAATTGTGTTTGTTTGTGCTATTGCATCGTCACCCTGGAAACTTGTGAATATTTAATGAAGAGACTTTTGTGCACAAATTGTCAGCAATGCATCGGTAAGGAGAGCTTACGCACCGCTATCTGATTGTGTACGGCACACAACACGTGTTTATTTTGCACGGGTGTGCATATGTCAGCGTGCTATTGGGTAGCGACTGGCGTCTCCTTGGATCCTGTGACATGTTCTGGGACTCGATGTTTGGGTGTTTAAAAGGTACATTGTACCGCGGTAGAGTATAGTGTGCAACTCAGCTTACATGGCTTGCCGCCATGGGCAAAGTGTGTCATGTCCATGTATACATGTTTCACATTGTATCTACCTATCATATCTTCGACGAGACCATTGCCGCACAGTTTCAGCTGATTGTTGCTTTATCATATGTTTCATGAAGTAATCTTCTGTGGGGTTTTTGTTTACAATCTGATTTCGTGTTCTTTGGGACTGTGAAGCTATCATTCCTTGTTGGAGCAGGCGGGTGCGACTTCTTGTTGCTAGTGTGCCTGGCAATGCCCTTGCATGATTCTGCTGGTCATATGAGCGAAGTTCAAAATTACTCATATGACCAGCAGAATTGTGCAAAGGCATTACTAGGCACCTTGAGATATAATTGTGCTGATTGTCGCTTTTGCTTGGACTTGAAAGATATTTAAATGATCGATTTCGGTAGGTGTCACACATCTCAGGAGACAAGTATTCGAAATGATGTTCGGGGGTGGTGTTCAAGTATGTATCGGCTTGAATTCCACAGAGCAGGATATTGATCATACTATAATTGTGTGTTTGATAGTTCTATTGTCCTGCCATGTTCAAAGTGTAGTGATAAAGCGTACACAGCCTAGCAATTCATTTGTTTTTCTCTTTGGATATTTCCTTGTCTGTTGTGCAATCTAAGCTGCTGCATGCCAACAGACTCGGAGGATCCAATTCATGCAACGTTCTCAAGGAAAAGTCCGGATCCAGATCTTGCCTAGTGCTATCTGATACAAGTAGACGGATGATGCACCATTTCATACGAGTGGATCTCTTTTGGTACCATGCCACACGTTCTTTTATCTGGTACATGGAATTTGAGGTTGACCCTGTGAAATTTGGATTTCAGCATTTGACTGGGTTGACGTGGCTTCCTAGCGATTTGGAAAGGCTGGTGTCCTAGTACACCCGTATTCTGCTGACATGATAGCCATATGAGTGTTGAAAATACAATCATTGACAGATTCTGAGAATTCATCATGAGACATCCATCCTGTGTGCCTGAACGCGTGTAACTAACACAAGAACGGACATTGATGATTGATGTGTTCAGGCTTAATTGTTAACACTTGACACAGTTGAGATGGCTATCCCCCCGAAAGTGTCGAGTTGTGTCCCAGACTATGAAGGGTATACATAGAATCGACTCTGCAAACAGTTTACGTGTTGTGTGAAAGAAACGCAACCTGCAATCATTTGACTGAGTTATGACAATAAGCGGCCGATGTGCTAGATATTCCAGGTGTGCTAGTTATTCCATTCTGGAACTATCTCGATTGCGCGATCCGCATGCCAGAGTACTCCGTTGACGCTGTCTAGTTCGTGCCTGGAATATCATTGGATGTCTTCAATCACGTTAGTGTGTACATGTACGCGAATGTGCACGCATTTGAAACACGTGCATCATGCAGTACAGTTCAGCAAATAGTATCTTGACAAAATGTTGCCATGTGTTTGCTGGGAAATTTGTTGCTTGCTCTTGTTCATATATTATTCAAATCGTGACCATCTACTTTAGAGCAGTATTTGAGTAAAGCGTACCCATTGAGTTGTCAATCCAAAACACTGAAGCAGGCATGCTTGGTTCCTGTGAACAAATGCTCAGAGGTGCAGCAAAATTCAAAGCTCATGCGCCGACATCCAACTGCAAATGAAACACGCGAAGCATTTGTTTCTCCAATTTACATGTATCAGCAGCCTATCTTGACGACAACGACGGGGATAACGGATTCAATTTGACTCATGCGATGTACGCCGTGACTTGATGTGCGGGATTCGAAAGTTACCCTGTGCAACGACAGCACTGGGCGTTGACTCAACTGACACGCCGTTTGGGCTCACGTATGTGAATGTAAGGGTCATGTATTTATGTATATTCATAGCGTCATGGCTAAATAGAAGCATGTTGTATTTTGCAGGACGACTCCGGGCCACATGTTCTACTACTTTCGTACAAGCAGCATGCCTCTGGGTTGAATTTGCACCAGGCAAATCATTGCATCATGCTTCATCCATATTGCACAAATGACACAATTAGCTCTAATCTGACCGAAGCACAGGTACTTGGCATGATGAAATTCTTTGTGCGCAATACAATGAGTGGGACGTTTTTGCGTCGTCCTTGTTTCATGTGAGCGTATCGTATCAGTTGGTAGTGGATGCCTGCTACGAAGCATTCTGCTCGGGATTCACTATGTGTACTTTTCGCTGCATATTGGTTAGCACACTTTTTTTTGTGTCCTAGAACACTTTCCATACAGCCACGGAGTGAACGCATTGCTCAGGTGTTCGGTATACATCAATTATAGTATTTGTTTGGAAAACGCTTGATTGTTTTCGCGTAACATGGAACTTTTCACATTCAATGCGAGCCTTGTTTCTGCAGGCATACGAGCGGCAGGCTGTTGGACGTATCAGACGCTATCCTCAAACTGAACCTTGTCATGTTTACCGTCTCTTCATGCGCGGGACCATAGAGGAGGAGCTTTACGGGATTTGGGGGTTTATCTGAATGCATGACACGAATTACAGGCCATGTGGACTTCTGGGTCATGGATCTACTTGTGGTTAATGGACAACGATATTTGCTGTGGTAGGCACAATGGACATGAGTTTCTTATACAAAGGTGCATGGTGAGTACAAAGCGGCTGTCTTGCTTGCCACATTGTGGTTGACTGCTTGCTTGCTGCAATCATATGTGTCACCAGAACTCGTTGACACACATGATTGCAAGCATGTACATAAACAGTATCCGGGAACAGTTCCGTAGGGCATACAGTGAATGGAAAGTGTTGGTAGAACTCGTTGTTAGAATAGATATTATCCAAATTGTCTTGTCGATCAGTTACATACCTCTTCGGCACGTCATCTGAACTAGAGCCGTGCGTGATCCCGAAATCAACTACGAGCATTCCGAATCAGGGCTTACAAATGAAAGTATGCACATACTCATTGGAAATACTGCGGACACTGAATCAAGTTGACACCAATATATGCAATGAAAAGGATGTTTAGGGTGTGGTCATGCATTCTGCACTTCCAAGATGTGACATATTACACTGGCACTTTTTGCGCACTGTGGCTACATGGGTGCTGCATGGGGCAATACTGCAGGAGGAAACTCAGGTCTCACAATCGACCAACATTGAGATGCTTAGCCTGAATTGAGTATCTCAATGCTAACGAATCGAACTCACATGAGTTTACAGAGTGCTGACATTCCAACACGTTATGAACTAGTATGCTATCATAGAAATACAAATACACTTCGGGAAAATTTGCCGATCACCAATACAATCACAACTCGCCATGAAAGCCCTCAAACTGGTCCTCCACAGGCATATCCTCAATTGCATCAGCATACTGTAGCCCGGGAGTGGTCACACCAGCCTTGAGGGCCTCTGCGTGTTGCTCTATCTGTTTCAGCCTTTCCAATCTGGTCCAAAAGGGAGCACATCAGTGGTTTTATCGAGGCGCACATATAATATGAAGTCTGAACGTAGTTACAAGAGAAGCAGTGAAAGCTGATGCGCACAAAAGCAAGCAGTCAGGAGCGTATCCAATGGCAGCGTTGAGCAGAGTTTTCTCATACTTTGAAACGTCAGCAAACATACAGTAGAGAAGTACACACTCGTACCTAGACTCATCCAATTGTTGCATCTGAACACAACAGCTTTGCAAAAAAACACTCTGGGCAATGGATATGCAAACGCGCAAAGGTCCAAATGATCAAACCTTCCGGGAACGTACTCTGCCAACGGGCCATATCCGTACAACTTGCCCACGTAGAGTATACCGAACATCAACGCCACCATTGCAAGCTGCTTTGCCAACTGTGGAATGTAGCAGTCAAAGTTGCGATCCCGGAGCATCAGCCTTTCAGATGGTTCTCAGACCGTTGCCCATTACCAGAACCAGCCCATCCTAGCACCGGTCTCGCAATGTGGGGCGTCAGACTGATCCACATGTGTGTCAGGTTCCTGCATTGTATGACATGGCGAACTACTCTAAATGCTGACTGCGTTCCTGCTCCGTTGAATAAGTGTTGGATCAAAATATGTCTGGACACATTTCGCGTTTCGCTGGGGAAACTGTGTGGATGCATTGGCATACGTTTACTATTGCTGAACCTGCACAACACTCAAAAAAAAATGGATGCACTTGAGTATGTGTGCATTGATTCAAGAATCACCCAAAAGTCTAAGGATTGCAAAGTAACACGCTCAACAAATACATTCTATCTGCCCAAACAGGAAGCGCAACCCATTTCATTTGACCATCACACAACCCCAGACTGAAATTCATCTTACATTTTTGAATAGTGCTGTCCACCACTCGCCCCATGTATCATATGTAGGTCCCTTGGGTATTGCCTTGTCCAGCATCTCATTGAATTCCTTTTCTTGTTGAGCTCGGAGCTCTTTTGCGTCCATTGGTTTGCTAGTTGCAGGCGCGTTCCTCTGATTTGCGTCGTCACCTTGTTCCTCTCGCGCAGTCAACGATTTTGGCTGGGCCAACCCCGTGCAATCAGTGTCGTGATTAAAAGCACTCAAAAGTTTAAAGGATATCTGATTAGAGTGCAAAGTCCTCACAGGGTCACCCCCAATTACTCTGTTTGTTTCATGCTGATCACATGCCACTGTAGTTCCAGCAAACACATATTCAAACATGCTCAGGAAGCCATCAAGAGTCTCAAGTCAAAGACTTACCATTGAATGCAGTACTCCTATGTTGAGTTGCAGATCTAGGCACGTGTACCACTGCTCTTTGCAGTTGAGAATCGTCTGTGTGAACACTGTTTCCATATGCAGATTGGGTAACGATAAATCAAGCAAACAACCTGCGAAACTGGTCAGTCAACGTAAGTTTACCAAATAGTCATACCATAACCTATGAAAAGTGCTTGAATTATTTAATGCCAGGCCCTGATTCATCAACAAACCCAGATGTTGGGCAGACTCACCTGTTGTTCTCGAAGGAGCTTTTGCACATGCGCCTTGCCAGCAGCCTGGCCATGGCACTCAGCCAACACACAGTCGGCTTACGCAGATACTCAAACAACAGCACTGTCAATCATCGGCCGCTTGCTAAACTTGGCAGAAGCAGTTGAAGGAAAGGCAAGCTTATGGTATTGAGCAGACGACTTGTTAGTATTCATGGCAGGATGGCTGACCTTTGAATTCACATTTGTGAATAAAGACGTGATGAATTTTTATCACATAATCTGCATATCCACCATGCGCACACAAAAAAGACACATACCAGGACATGTACAAAACAAGTACCAGCCCAAATTAAGCTCACCTCAGCTGCGTCTTTTTGCTTCTCAGGATCTGGCTCCATGGCAGATGCACGAATAGCCTCAAATTCGGCTCCTCTGATCATCTGGTAAGGGTTCACCATGCATTGTGCTTCAGTAGTACTCAACAACTCTTTCCCACAACATCTGCAAGAGCGTGTGCATGTTTGGAAACATCCAGTTAATCAAGAAAAAGGGTACTTCGTAACCACTATAAAAAGACAGTCACGCCAAACCCGAGTACCACAACTGCCATCCTAAACATGTTTTCAGCAACCAGAAAACATGGGGATTGTTATGGCTACAGGAATGATAACTCGATAATCAAATATTACCGTCAGCCAACATGAACTACACCAAATAATTGGCCATGCTGGCGCTCGAATGCAGGACCCCATCAAGTAAAGTCGACACTCTACCACCTTGGCCACCTGACATGGTTTTCATCCTGCTCCATTTCCAAGGCTTACCTT
>NHOP01000653.1:0-13646 GCA_018697155.1 Pyramimonas parkeae | reverse complement strand
GGTAGCACATTGATAGGTGGGTAAATCTGTCTGTTCTGCAGCTGCCGATCGACGTATATCTGGCCCTCTGTGATGTAGCCTGTAAGGTCAGGGATGGGATGCGTGATGTCGTCGTTGGGCATGGTCAGGATGGGGAACTGGGTGATGGACCCCTTGCGGCCTTTGATGCGACCCGCACGCTCGTAGATGGTGGCCAGGTCGGTGTACATGTATCCAGGGTACCCACGACGACCAGGCACTTCCTCGCGGGCAGCAGACACCTGGAATCAAAGTTGTCATGGTGGTTTGATTGTCATTGTGGTGCAAATCTCTGTTGACAGGCACGGTTGTGGTCTTCAGCAAAGTTTTCATATAACTTTCATGAGGTATGTCGTCTGCACACGCTGATTGACAGTTGTCCTACTCGATCCAAGATTGAGCAAGCACAAGGAACATCGTCTTGACATAAGAGATGCTTGCACACCCAGCGCACAAATCCACAATAACGGCACAGCGCACAATTTCTCGACTTCCGTAAGAATTGACATCAGCAGAGATCGGACGCATTCCTGATTGATTTCAAAATCATTGCAGCAATCAGCAGGAGCCTCAGCGTCTGTACCACAGACGATCGTAAATCACGAACATTGACATGAGACGTGCACAGAAATGCTGCACATGCGATGAAGCAAACAAACAACACCTCCCGCAGGGCGTCGGCGTAGGAAGACATGTCAGTGAGGATGACGAGCACGTGCTTGCCACACTCGTAGGCAAGGTACTCTGCTGTGGTAAGGGCAATACGGGGCGTGATGATTCGCTCAATGGTGGGGTCGTTTGCAAGGTTCATGAACAATACAGTGCGCTCCATGCTGCCATTTTGCTCAAAGTCGCGCTTGAAAAATGCTGCCGTTTCCATGTTCACACCCATAGCCCCAAACACGATACAAAACTCGTCCTTCTCCCCACCTGCGAGGTATTCAGAACCTTTTAAGGCAAAATCAACCATCGACAAATCTAATTGGCTGCGCTCAACAACACAATGGTTCAAAACCAGTGAACGCAGCCGCGATCGAATATATGCTTGACATCAACAACAAGCCCTTCCATGCATTTCTTAAATGCGATCATATACATTCCACATACACCGTAACGCTCATGGGAGGGTGGATGGACACAATGGGTTGAATGGAAAAAAATGACAAAAAAAAATTCACACATGCAAGTATCCAGATTTCAGCTTTCAGTCAGCTTCCGAAGAACGGTATTTAGAAAATCAAGCAGGTTTTTGTGATAGTAACATCCCGCGGAAATCATATCAACTCACCCTCCGTCGCGTCTTGCACTAGACCAGCTTGACGGCAAATCTGCGCAGCGATCTCGTTGTGAGGCAAACCAGCAGCAGAGAAAAGAGGGATTTTCTGCCCACGCGCAATTGAGTTCATGACATCAATTGTTGACACTCCTGTCTGGATCATCTCCTCCGGATATGTTCGCTCGGAGGGATTGATACTAGAACCCTGAATGTCGCGGAATGCCTCCGCCAGCACCTGCAGAAATCACTAGCGTATGATTGTCAAGAGACAATGGCTTTCGTCAATAGATTCTGCAATCTTCAAAAAGGTTTGAGCAACAGATCAACTGAGATGAATCCACATCACAGTCCAAGAAGTCAAACGCCATTGTTGAATGTTGCACACGTTGTTGCTCACATTGTTGCATAAAGTTGAATGCTACGGAGTGAAACATTGTCTCGAGAAATTCAAGATTCCATGCAAAGGACGTGCGACTTATGGAAGAAGCTGTAAGTGGTGGACGCTTTGCAGCGTGTTCGCCAAGTTCACTTTAGCCAGGATGATATGGAGCACACACCGGAGGGCCGTCATCAATTGGTTTGCCAGAGCCGTTGAATATGCGTCCCAGCATGTCCTCGGACACTGGGCATGTCATCACCTCGCCTGTAAAATCAAGGCTAGTTGCCAAGCTGTCAATACCCGAGGTTCCCTCAAATACTTGCACCACCGCTTTCTCACCATCCACCTCCAACACCTGCAGACAGTAACCCAAAAGGTTCGCTCATGCTAGAAAATTATTTGACAGCTTCAGGTCCAAGCCTGCTTCGTGGTTGAACACTTCAAATTCATTTGAGTTGCATGCTGAATGGTACATGTGTATATTGTGCTTTACTGAGTGAAAACCAATCACAGTCTAGGCAAAACACCTCTGGAGTCAAGTTCCAGATTTTTACGCCGTGTTTCAATCACTGTTCTCATCCATAGCACAAAGCACGCCAGCAACACTGTTGAGATGATATTCAAAATCTTATATGCTAACACACAAATTTTGCCATACACTAAAAAGCCAACCCCCCCCCAAAAAAAAACAAATGATTATGGACAAAAGTTGCGAATTGAATCAGACAGATGGGAAAAAAATTCATCAATGTTGTTCGACATCAGAGGAGTTGAATACATTGTAATGCATGCTTTGAAGGAAAATTGCACATTATACATTTAGATATTCACTTCGAAGACTACGCAAACTACGCAAACAAAAAAAACATCTGGTAGAAAGTAATGTGCGAGCATAGCATTCAAATTACAAACGGATATTCATTCATAGACTCTCAGTGATAGCAACCTGGACAAGATGGTTGATGGAAATTACTTCTACAGTCCTTCATTACCCAAGGACAGCTACAGGGTCAGTTGTGCCAGCAGAAAGAAATCATGTTCACTGAATGCAAACATGGAGGGCATGAATTGGATGTCCAAATACATGCGATCGCATGGATCTATCACGGAAGCATCGGAAATTTTCGGTTAAATTTCGCACCTGGCCACGACGCGTAGATCCATCAGATAGGGTTAGGTTAACTATCTCAGCGAACTTGGCGTTCCTCACCTGCACGAGACAGAAATAAGAAACACAAATCACGAAAGCATCATCCTCAAAAGTAAAATTTGTAGGGGGAATGTCATCAGCGTAGTTGCACACAAACAAGCGATGAATATTTCGCTCCTTCACCCTTTGTGGAGTGACAGTCGCGTGGCGAGGACATAAAAATTGAATTGATCGTATACAAGGAAAGCTTTCTGCACAGTTGTTGAAAATTTTGTTGGGTCATAATCATCAAACGATGACAATGGGACAAACTGCGAACACACTGTCTTGTGAATGGATGTTCGAGGAGAAAGCTGACAGCAATCCACCGATATACGAGGGTTTAGTGTTGTTTTCGCCCAAAGATGAAATCGTACCTGAATTCGAAAAAAGGAATGCCGACGCCAATATCATGGACATAAAGCGTCAGCGGGACCTTCAAAATATAAAAAATAGGGGAGGTATCCATTTCTATTGCGCTGCATCCGATGGTGCCGTATTCCGTACTGGCGTACCCTCTGATATGTATTAACGGCAAACGACTACGACAACAGTCGGCAAGACTCTAGGCGAATTAAGACATATTCCGCCGAAAAGATGTGCAGGGAATATCGTTCGGGTAGATTGTAACTTATCTATTATATACATTGTCAGTTCCACACCCACATTCATCTCGCTGTGGCTGAGTGAGTAGAGCTACCAGGTCTGCTCAACGACAAGTTCATAAGCATCCAAATTCAACCCTCACCTTGTCCAGAACAACCAACGGTCCAGAAACTCCCGCAACAGTGCGATAGTTCAGGGTGGGTTCCACTACGTAACCTTCTCCCAGGGAAAGGGCTGCCATAGTAGCCGCTGCAGCAGCAGCCATTTTCTATGTTGTGTCTGACGGTGGTTTGCCTTTGACGCAGCTTGCAGAAGCACGGCAGGTATGATGAGCGTGGACGACAATATGAGGTTGCTAGCCTGCTATCGGGATAGTTCCTAATACTTATTATCCCTTTCTGGTCATAGATACTGCCCCATGTGAAAAACCTGCCCGAGGATGATCCGCCTAGTGGATGAGATCGACAGATGACCGACATTCGAGACATCCACATCACCTCAAAATAAAATTCCGCACCATCGCCCTCCGACAACATGGTTTGGATGCACAGTATGAATACTCGTGAGCAAAGAAGCGGTATATCTATTTATGAGTAGTTTCGCTCAACTTTTGAACCACCATCAATCATGGTTTAGGCTATCATGGTTCATGCCCGATAAACGAGATGATCCCCGCAGCCAACTTGTCCTCTGTCTAATCATTGGCACATGCAGCACCACCCATGCCGGAGGAGCAACGCATGCCAGATTGGTCCACTGTACGTGCATACTTTATAACACGAATTGCAACCGGCACAGGAAGGAATCGGCTCTGCTTTCAAACGATGAGCGTTAGCATCGTTTATATGATGTGCGGTAGAGCTCACATACATACTTTGTGGCTCGATTCCTTCAGATATGGGGATAGTTTCGCGCCATATGCAATATACGCGGCATGTTCTCGTACCTCCTGACAAATGTGGCTTATCTATAGCCGGGCTTCATTTCACCACGGGAGTGCATTCCGGTCCATTGAGGTACATTCAACAAGGCACCCCTCTTCCTTGAACAACCCTAGCCTGCCCTGTGGGTTGACAACCGACGACCGGGCCTTTTGGGGTGAACGTTTGCGAGTTTGCAGCTCTTTAAGAGTGGCTTCTCGTCTCATTCTCACTTTATCGATTATTGGGAAACGATCTTGATTTTTCGCAACGCATTATATCAGGACGCAGCATGGGGAAATCAAATGCTCTGATAGAGTGCTGTTGCTCCCCGGCATGTAAGTGGATACTAGTTGCAGTCTAGACTCGTTGAGCGTGGTAATCGACGAATGAGAAATGATGCGTATTTTTTTCGAATCTGATGGTGCATTTCTTCAGTGAGCATTTCTGGTGTTGCAGTGCAGCCTTTTTTTCGTCCAACTTTGAGTTCAGTTCATTTTGTCGCTCATGAGGATTTCATTTCCACTGTACACATTCTCATAGTGCCCCTGCATTTCATATTTAAAGGTGATGGTTCATCGGTTGAAGCGTCGACCTTGTAATTTTGGATTTGGAGTGAATATGGTATGATTGTAGTGACTGTGGTAAAGTTGATATTTGTTTTCTCATACCATGAGGGAGGCTCGGTAATGTATTGGGGCAAAACCAAAATCGTCATGCACCATGAAACTCCAACGATTTCGCCGCAATTGTACTGCCTTCAATATTCTTGTATATTCACATCATGCTATCTTATGTGATGAAATCTCTAATGTGCAAGCTGGTTTTTGGGATGTCTGTCGCGAAGATGCCCCTTCGTGGTATCATCTACTTTGATTTTTGTTACCAATTCAGTGTAATGATTATTCCCTGAGGCTTTATTTTTGTTTATGGTTGATAAACGCCAGGCATGTTTCTTGTTGTTTCGAACGTTCACGTCATGAATGCTTTCAAGGGGTCAGCAAATTATTGCATGACATTCAATTTTTTTTTGTATCCAGCACTGAATTGTTCACTGCCTACGGAGAAATGTTTCTATCGTTCATCAATGAACTAGTCAAACGATCATTCATAGATTGTTGTTGATTCAAAGTATCAAGCTTGATATTCATTTTTCATGTAAAGGCTTGCCTGGTTGATGAATTTCTGGGTATCTGCAATCACAGCAATGTGTCATTATTGAGTACAGTCTGCCTACAGTCGAATTGTACTAGTTTCGCTCTCATACTTCTCAAAACAGATAGTTAATAGAGTGGGAAGATGGGCGCTTTGCAGGTTCCCTTTTCTGCTCGATGATATCCATTTTCGGCATGCTAACGATGGTATCTTTGGGGCTGCTCATTGGCTCAGGCTACGAGTAAGTACAAATATGCTTGCTATAGTAAGTTTCAGTTTGCTACCATCTCATAAATTGGTCCACTGGTATGCTGGTCACATCTGATTGACAGGTAATAGCACTGATGCAATCAAGCGCCATGATTTCTGGATAATTCCAGAGTACTTCTGCTTGGCCCTAGATGCGGTAGTGGCGGTAGTTCATATGCAGTATGAGCAGTTTGTCTTATGTGTCCACTTCACGAACTGTACTGTTGATCATATGATTCACACAGAATTGAGCGTTGTATTGTGTGATATTTAATGATATCACTGAGGGTTTGGCAGCGGCTTTCTGAATTGCCGCAAATGCTGTGTAGCAACCCGATTACGTGTGTGAGTCTTCAGTGCCTGAGAAGCTGCGGCTCACCGATTGTGGTTCTCTTGAAGTATAAGCTGAATTTCTCCGGCAAAATGTGTGCCGCGAGGACAGAGAAATAGCACACGATTGGCAGCTCGTTCAAGATTTCAGGATTTCCGAGGGCCCATGCAGCACGTTCCTCAGCAAAATTACTTTTCAGCCTGAGCAGCTAGCCAGATGTCTGTCCAACACCAAAGCTGCCTGGTTCAACGTTCTGCGAGCCCAATAGATGATGTCCTGTCATCGCCTGCAGATAAGCGCATATGCACGCGAGCGAAAATCCCTTATGAGACTCGCCAGTAAATATGCAGGTATGTTGGGGCTTGGGTGACCGAGGAGGCACTCAAGGCAGATTCGGCATCGCAGGCAGCTGCTGCCAAGAATTGCTACACGGTTTGTGTACGCACGCGTTGGGTGTGGATGATAGGTGTAGAGCGTGATAGCCCACTGTGTGTGCTGATTTGAGAGAATGTGATGATTTTGTGAAAGCGTATTGAAACAATATGTCTACATTTAGTGTGATGTGTTAGTTTTAAGGGTCAAGGCATCGCAAAGCATGTGGACAAGGTTTCTTATTGCTGATTCAGGGTTGCGATTATATCTTGATATCTTTTCCTGCGTCCATTGTGTTTGATGTTGTACAGAACCTGAACCACTGTCACAATGGTTATATATTGTTGCTGCACATAAGAATCATCTCTATCGTGAGCAAAGTATACGATGACTTGACATAGTATTCAATATGTTGACGTTGGGTCGTTGTAAACAGGGTGCTGTCATATGGACTATATTCCTAGGCCTTTCATGTGTATGCTGCTTTGCTAACCGCAGCAAGCCTGGCGGCTCGCCCACTGTCAGGTATGGGGCCAAGAATGCATGAACACATGTGAGTTTTTCGAGCTTCCTCAAATGCTTCAAGTGGTGTTTATTTGCGTGCATGTTGCATATTAGAGACCGAATCGTTCCAAAAGCATCACTGCCGTTTGCTTTCGTCGAATATCTGTTTACAGACGCCTCCATGTAACCAACAACCTGATTGATTTGGTGAAGGCAAAGCACAACCTCACAGTTGTGATCAAAGTTGTTTGTGTGTGCATGTTTGTAAGATATGATTTATGAGTCATGTAATCATCCATCAGGTACTGAGGATGCATCACGCCGTTACCGCATCACGGCATGTGCAGTTGATGATAGAGGTCTGCTGTTGTCACAGCTGCACGGAACATTCCTGTTTGTTTGTTTCTTTGAGAGAGGTTGTCAAGATCAGACAGCTCAGCTGCTACATGAAGTGATGCGTATTTCATGTGCTCATTGTTTCACTTGTTGTGTTGTGAGGACGCCCACACTGTTTAGTTGTTTTGACATGTATGCTTCTGATAGGTTCTGTACAACAGCTAGACGGTCATTCAGGTAAAGAGTGTAACAGTGTTATATTCAAGAAGTGTCCAAGAAGGTCTTTTTGCGATGGAAGTCTTCAAATCATTATCGGGCTAATCTGTAGAAATTGGTGTATGACAATCCGAGGTGGCATGTGTGATGCGAAGAGCACTGGATGGTCTTCGTTGATTTGGTAAAATCCATCAGTAGAGGCTGAAGAAACACACACATACTAAACCAATCACATGCGCTTAAGGGTGCTGCATACTCAACGGAGTCTTGCCTGTGAATTGTTTCAAAAGACCCATTGTGTAATACATAGCGGCTATCATGGCCATAACGGTGTGTCAAGAAAAACATGGTGACGAACACATCATGCACGTCCTTGATTGCTGAACGCCCATGTGTGGAATCCCAGATGTACATGAAGAATCAGATGGTACATGCACTAAACACAGGGAACCCAAACTATGTGTTGCAACAATGGTGCATGTGAAAGGGGCTGTGAGATCAGATGTTGTACATACACATTGCGTAACCAAGGTGACAGTGCAAGTCAGATATGTGACGATTTGTTTGATCACAGAGTTGGGTGATCTGGCACTGCGAAACTGCATGTAATTCTCCCCGCAAGTAGATTCTAAAAATGAAGACATGTTGTTCAAAGCAGAAAAAATATCATACATTCCGCGATTCGCGAGGTGGCATGAATAACATCATTCAAATGATGAGTTGCAAATTGTACAAATATTTGTCACGCTGTATACACAAGTTGAAATGAGGCATGTCAGCAAAGGGTGGGGAGCCATGTCAACTGGATCGCGTGCTGCGTGCTATCGTTGCTCATGGGGCATTTTCAACATACACATAGACAAACATATCTGCATGTCAAACAAGTTTTCGATGCATCTAATCAGCACGTACAAAATTATCTGTGCATGCTGCAAATACAAGGCCGGGCAATTACTGTGCTGGCTGGTTCGACTTTATCACCATACAACATGATTATCTCGTGGAAAATGTCAGGCATTCCCTCTTGACCTACGCGATGATATCAAATAAAGGTTGTATCATTGGTTACAGTGATGATGCACACTGATACCGTGAACATATGTTCCATTAATGGCTATTTCCATGACTGTTTCATCGAATTTCTTGCCTGTCCCGAAAACATCACCTGTCCCAAAAACATTACACGTTTTGCGACCATAGCTTTTCATAACATGTTATCTGTGCGCCAAATTATCATATAGAATTCTTACATGTCTGAACGACCTGTTCATGCATCGACGAAAAAACACATACAATGATTTTGGTGCAGTACAGTTATGGTGCAAAAATACATACAATGATTATGGTGCAATACGATATTGCACCAAAGAACACTAATTACCTGTAGAACTGGGAAATGTTCCTCCTGAATCATCCTCCTCTATGAAATCGGATATGAGCTCCAAAAATGATAGTAGCAAAGTTACACACAGGTGTTGCAAACATGGATATAATGTGTGATAATTCATCGTTGCAGTTTTGAAAAACCGGAAGGTTTACAATTGGTCACCCTCCTCCCATGAGTCTTCAACGTACATAGGGGGAAGTCCAAGAATTGATTTCCATGTGGGTGGGGGCGGGAATGGGCAAGACATTGGACACGAGAGGCTGCACGCATGCCAACAGCAACAGGCGCATGCCCATTTGTGCACTCAAACCAATACAGCATCCAAAGAACACACGGCTGATTGAATTACCGAACATGATCATCAAGTAAATGTCTTTGCAATGCAGTGACACAAGCAGCTTGCATTCATATCAAACACCGCTGGCATTGTGTACATGTTGTACTGTTCGTGGCGTACATTTTGTTCTTGAGCGCATTCAAATATCCAGAACATTACCTCATCACATCCACTTCAAAATGCTTCCGGGTACATAATGACATAACATGAAAATAAATTGGCGAATTTCACATCTTCGCATCCATCTGTGAAGCAAAGTGATGCGATTTATGTCTGATGAAAGGAATATCATACAACATGAAAAGTTGCAATATAACGGAGGCTGTTTTGTACCTGCTGCGTGGGCTGTTGTGCTCTGCGATTGAAGCACGTAGCCGAGAAATATTTGTTAAAGGGATTGTAAACTGATCAAGCAGACCTGAGGACCCTCTGTATACCTGAATAAGAGGCATGTGTTTAATATTCACTACTGAGCGGCAAAATTCAGGGAAGTCATCGTAGTTGATTCGCAACACTGTGATATCCGGAGCCGCAGCAGCCAATTTGTGAATCTGTATACCAGAACCCTCCAGCGATCATCCAACATGTACTGCAGTTGATAAACAACAGCGAATTTCTTGCTTTACAGGGAATGGTATCACAGCGTATGTTTGACAAACATGTGACGTTGGATGCTTCTAATTACGCAATCACAAACAGCAGGACCTGCCACACACAAGCACGCAATTCCAGTCTGGCTAGAGCAGACCATGCAGGAAATGCATACACACAGGCATTACCCAACAGCATGTGAACATAGCTATTTGTCCAAAACCAGCATCCTACCTTGGGTTGGACACTGCGACAGGCATAGCAATTGTTCTTTGTGTAGAAGCACAGTACCAGCATGTCCTCAAGCTCCAAAATCCTGAGAGTAGCCAGTAACTCCTCAACGCTATGCATATTGAGTACGTTTGCAGGCTTATCATCCCTGAACCAACATACACACGTACAAGTTGGAGACTGAACACATGTATGGTGGAGCAGACACACGTGGATGTCATGCGAAAATCACGATGAGAAACACAATAAGGCTTGCCTGTGCAATCCTGCACATCGGAAAATACATACTCAGACCTGGTGTTAGCAGGGGTTTCTCATATCTAGGTTGGACATGTTGCCCATGTCAAGAACCCATTATAGTGCACAATTTTGTGCGTGCAATTACAATCCAAGCACAAGTGCTGAGAGCTGTAAAGGTTTCCTTGAACGACAAGTATTACAAACACTAAGCCATGTTGTTATCAAAGAATTCAAATAAGAATATTCTGGACAGGCGCAGCCGTCTTCACAGCATAAACGAGAACTTTTATTGGGGGTACAAAAAGAACATTGTGGCACACACTGTTTTATTTTGTTGACTATTGTGTTTGGCGTCCATGCCTTCCAATAGTCTCCCAGAAGTTGGCGCAATTCTTCCTCTTCCAAATCCTCAACTTCAAGCTTCAATCCCCTCCCAATAGCCTGCATCTTTCCTTTCCCGTAGCCTCCAAGGCGCCGAATACTATATCTGCAAAACGCACCCAAACATGTTTCTTCATTTACAGCACAAGCCGATCAATCACAGACAACTCGGTGTACAATTACTTGCACATGTGGCACTGAACGATATTGTTCACACACGCATAATACCAGTGGCAGTTGATGACCATAAGCAAACGGTGTACGACTCCCAAGACTTTGTAGGAGGAATAACATTGTCTGCAAAGCAATCTTCACAAGAGTGTTCACTACCTTATTCGCAGCACACTTGACATGTTGGAGTTGTGCGACACACCATACGCTGAGTTCCACACCACAGAACACAAACAAATTCACCGAGTCCGAAAGCCACACATTACAGGATGTCACCTCAGTCATCCTCGCATGGTACTAACCTGTGCCGACATGCTCCAGTTGCTATCGATTTACCAGCGCTTGGAGGAAAACAATGCTGTGGAAAACAAAGACCATCGTGCATCCTTAAAGGGCACATGTGCACACCATACCTTCTGAATTGTTGAGAATGGCAACTACCAAGTGGAAACTAGCATGGGTGCCTTTAGTGTGCGCAACGACATACTGCATATTCGCTAGAGGTATATTGCCATCAAATAAACGCATGATAAACGCTTACACCTTGCACCGAGTATCTGCAAGGCCTTTATCCATGAACTTCAAATACGTCTGGAGAATGCCCAAGTTGTGGTTCATTCATTCATCCAACAACATAAGGACACGATCTAATCGTAGGTACAAGCTACACTTGCAAGCGCAAATCGCACAACCACTGGGCCAACAGTGTCCTGGAATGAGTCCCTATCTCATAGTGGAAGATTATCACCAACTGACGCACAGGAAGAGGTGGCTTCCTGCCATTATCATTGACAAACCCGCGAACTGTTCTGCGTTATGTTAGGAAAATCGCAAGTACCTATGCTTGAATGAGACAACGAAAAAAGCTATGTCAGACAGGCAGTCAACATCACTGAGAACGATCTGACACAGTATCTAAATCCAATCGTTGAGGAGCACTATTTGCAGATCCCGCCTAAAGTAGAAAGGGTGCCAAGTCTTAACATTGGGGTTTGGAACCTGCAGGAGGAGCCTGAAGGCTCAGGATCTATGGTTTACATCCATCTTGTACAATCTAACCCTCACAACCTAGGCCATCATGCTAGACATTGAGAACCAGTGGGCTGAAGGTGAGATGGCATTCTGGGGAAGACACGGTAAGGTAGGAAACTTTGATTTACCATATGGGATGTAACGCTGCTAGGGGACACTAAACACTGTACAACCATCTTGTAGCATACGATTTGCCACCCATGCAACTCACCTATCTAATCGGTGGCCTTCATGCACAGCTGAGGAACAAATACTTGTCGGTACACCAAAAGCTGTTGTAAGCGTGAAGGGCGAGGGTCCTTGTTGTGAGACAAGGCGGCACGTTTAATTTGGTAACGTTTGCCAATTGCCCACGGTAAAATATATCAAAATGGTCAGATAAATCAGTGGATACCATTTTCCTCGACATTGGAGTAGAGTTGTGAACAGTTACCGCATGCACACCCATGGACACATGGTGTGTGCGGTATATTCACAAACTACACTCCTTCAAAAAGAGAATACACACTCATGAGACAACACGCAAAGGGGAGAAGACTGTTTTCCTAAACTGTGACATTATCAAAGTACGTGCCTAACTATGTGTTACCTCTGTGTGAATAAATCAGCTCCCGAGACTTCAATGCCACATCAAAGCCCGCTCATCATATCGCCATATCAAATCATTTCATATCATATCACCATTATTCATTCCATGTGATCCCCACCGGAGTGGAATCTCCCTGATGATAATCTTGAGCAAACCAAGGCGGATGGGTGGACAATGAGTATTGTGATCAACAAAGAAGAAACAATGAGACTATTGGAATGAACTTGCGAACCTTCATGAACACTGTCATGACAGCGCTGCGCCGCCATGCAGCAGTTGGTGCTGTGAATATTCAATCATCCAAGTGCCTGGGCATTGAATGAGAAAGACCTTAACAACTCTGGCAAAAACAATCATGAACTTTACCGGAAAATGTTAATCAACCAAATACAAAACAAAAAGGAGACCAAAAGAAATCATGACTACATGAGATTGCGCACAAGGATGCGAGTACCTATCCAGTCAAGTTGGCTTTAGCGTCGCAAAAAACAAGATACACGTCCTTAGGGATGTCGTTCTTCACGAAAAGACGTTTGCTGCACGCACAAACAATGCCAAAGCTGCTACTGAGCTTCGAAGGGACACACTGAAGATCAGGGCACACATACCCCAGAGAATCATCGCGCTGAGCGTTCTTGCTGCACCAGCGTGCGGGTCGTTTTTGTTGCACGTCGACTCTCATATCATCTGCATTTGAATGCGCTTGCAAGGGTTGCATCACCTGCTTCGCATCCCAAGTCCACGTTACTAGCCCACGCAAGTCGAATGCATATGCTGTGGAATCCTATCTATGCTTATACACAAACACAGAGTGGTGCAACCTATAAATGGAGTTTTCATAAACCTCATAACCACGTTGCGAAGTCAATCGAAGGTTCCGCACTTCGGCGACTGCAACTGCAGCACCACATCAGACCTCAAAGCATTTATATTCTGCAGTACATGTGATGTGGAAGGGACTTGTACTAGCAACAGCAGTGCACCACCACCTTCTGATCATCACTATCAATGGTTATAGCTGGTATCCTCAGAATTCCAAAAAGATAGGCATATATGTGTATCTTTTTGGAATTTTCTGAGGATACCAGCTCTATGGTGAGATACGTCCTCCTTGGACCGCGCAATCTGTGTGTTGA
>NHOP01000652.1:0-13650 GCA_018697155.1 Pyramimonas parkeae | reverse complement strand
TGTATGTGTGTATGTAAATACGTACGTACGTATGTATATAAATGGAACGTTTGTGGGCACATATTTATTTTCGCTTGTCCAAGAGGTTAGGTGCATTCAGTGCTGAAGCATTTACATTTTCTGATGGTGAGACCACGCAGATTTGTAAGCCCGGAGGATCATGGAGACATGACCTTTACCCTCAGGGCCCACTGGGCGGAAAGCCATGTCAATTGCATAGTGCGCTAGATTCTAACCCCTGCTCAGGGTTAACCCTTAACAAACCTACGTTGCAGATCAAATCTTATCGCGATGTAGGATCGACTTATTGAAAGGCTCATTCAGGAGATTGTAGGTTTGTTGCCCCTAGGGTCGGCGGATTGAAGTATTGAGAGTGCTTGATGCCCGTGCTGGTGATTAATTTTGGTCATGGTGGCTGGGAGGTCTGCTTGGACTAGTGATTACCTGCACAAGTCTGTATGCGGTTGTAGTTAGCTCCTGTTCGTCAGCCTGGTGCGACTACCCTACTATCATGTCTCGTACATGCTGATGTGTCGCATGGTCATGGCTATAAACCATTATGGTACACCAAACATTGCTGTACATCTCGTGTACATGACATTTTGCTTGCATTCTGCGCAATGACGTGGTCGCTTCCAAGCATCAATCTATCCGAGCGCTTCTATGACAACAGGAGTGTCATTTGCGCTGATCTCTTCTTCGTCACAATTTTTCTTCGCGAAGCTGTATAGTCAGTACGCTTCCTATACTCAGTCCCACCATCGGCCTGTCGTCGCATATCGGAGCATATGCAACGACCAGTTCCTCCACACCTTTCTTCATCAGGATATATTCGTGAGTTTGTTTGCTGCGTGCCAACTTGCTGACACTTTGTGAAAGGTCGAAAGTTTGCGGACGCATCGCTTTGTACTTCATGGCATGTTGACAACGTCCCCTCCTCGTATTTGCTGCACAGGTACGATTCCTTGCGCGCGGCTTCACTGTGCCCGGGGACCATATGGGCCAGCAGTCCCAGGGTCTTCGCTGGCCGTACGGCTCGGTGGCGCTGATCACTCCCTTCAACTTCCCCTTAGAAATTGTTGTCTTGCAGCTCATGGGCGCTCTGTACATGGGCAACAAGGTGGGTGTCTTGTTGCCTACTCAATCCACGCAAGATGATGTGTCCCATGTGCGCATTTAGATGGATTATTTCCGGCTTGCCTTCAGATTCGACGGCGCTGGTTGTACGATGAACGGGCAACTCGGCATCTTAAGCCTGGATTGGATATGTTTCTGATGTCGGAAACTGCGAGCCCTGATTGGTTGAGATCCGCTGGGACGGCTCTGTACCCCGATCGGCAGCTGCTGAAGGCTGGCCATGGAGTGCACGCATTCCCATTACTATCTTTCAGTGAGATACCCATGTCGGATGGCCTGGCTAGTAGGGCCTCACGTTTGTGCTCGAGGGATGGATCCCTAACAATGGAAGTTTTTCCCCTGGCCTGTGAGTCGGCACACTAGCTGGCTGGTCACCTTCAGGGAGCAAGTGATTGTATATATCACCGAAACAGTCGCCATGCCATCTGGTGTTTCAACAATGTATGTGACCCATCAATCTCATGCACGCTTGCTGGTTTACAGATAATGGACTGTGTGTTAGCTCGTATTTGGTTGGCAAGGGCTTTGATAGTTGTGCCAGCTCCTAGGGAGTGTGATCTGTAGTGATACGACGCGTGAGTTGTGCTTGTACGTGCACCATATCATTCTCCGTATGAAGTTCCCTGTGCCCTGTATTGCGCATACACAAGATACGACAATACGTTTGCTTTAGTGATATGTACTGTGGAAACCTATGGCTGTCGAAGAGTTGTCATAATTATGGGGATAGGGATTTCGTTGTTTCCATATTTTTGCAAATCTCAGCAAATGTTATCACGAGAATCTCAAAACACGGGTACTTAGGCTCTCTGCACAATGTGATTGAATTTCGAGCGAAGTCCGTTCCATATCTTCACAAAATATGTTCCATATTCCACATCTTCACAAGGCATTGATCCAGTCTGATACACGGAGGGTATCGATACTTTATGAAGATATGGAATATGGTGTTTGACTTTGTTGCCTTGACTCCACGCCATGTGGGAAGAGGGTCGTGTCCCTCTATGTACGTCAACTTCAGCGAACACGAGTGCCTAATTTTAAAGGCGTGTGCAAAAACAAGCAAACTATTCCAATAGGGATGATGAGATGCGTCTCCCTGGATTCTGCTTCATTTGACATCTTTCTTCTCGTCGCAATATGCGCTTGTTCGGGACTGTTTAGTGAAATAGTGGACATCATTGTGCGCCTGGCTCAACATGGCTTACTGGCCGGTGGGTGTAGATCATGCTTGTTTGTTAAGAGCCTGTGGTTTGGCTTTGAGATGAACACATGGATTCAGCTTGAGCTTCTACCTGTAAGTCCTTGTGGAGCATTGCCAGTGATGCTTGAGCGAATTGGATGTCAGAAAATCGAATATGTGTATTGCTTGTGCATATACAGGGACGTGACAGTGTATTGACCGAGGCACACATTAGATTCCACAGGTGCTCAAGCTTGTGTTGAAACTTCTCAAGTGCACAATTGCAACACATACCTAGAATCCGATGAAGTGTGTTTCATGATCCTTGTCTGAATCGTGTGCTGTGTTGTTTTTTAACACTTATGAGACCAACTTTACATTGTCTGTTTTCAACGTCGGATGCTGTTCCATACTCTTTGCTTGATCATCCTAGAGTTGTTTCCATATTTGCATACATACTAAAATCCTAGAGGGTGTTGCATACTGACCACTTGGAACCACCTGACTACCAGAGGTTTCGTTTGGGGAAGGCCCTGTCTGGCAAGCCACAGGCAGTGCCTTTCCCAAAAGCAGATACCATATCGGGCCCTGTTTACAAGTCTCAAATCTGGGGCTTGAGTTTATTGTCAGGTGGTGACAAAGAATCACTCTCTGACCAGTATCGTGACGGAGCAATGGGTCCGGCTGCTGCACTATTGCGGCATGCCCGCGGCGGATGTCGACATCATTCATTGCGAAGGGAGTGTCATGGGGGAGCTCCTCAACTCGCCCTCTATACGGTGGGCGGACCCCGTCAGCTTTAGCGTTTTGTGTTTTTGAGTTCCTGCCTGGAACAGATCTAGATGTTGCAACTGATGGGTGCGTGTGTTTGATTTGGATTTCGGGTTGAAGTGGAGATTGCTGATTCTGAGAGGTGGCAACGGAGCTTGTGGATTAAGGTCAAGAAGTTTGTAGTTGATTGAATTTTGCGCTGACGCGATTGCGCATATTCGAAGCTTATGTTGGAATTTATCAAAGGCCATGCTGGCTGGCGGGTCATCTTCGATAAGCGCGTGGTCATTATAATCGCCTAAACAACCATCGTGACAATGTGGTGGTTCCAAAGTTCATATGTTGGTGTTCTACATACTGGCGTCCAAGCTCCCAGTGCACACACTCAGCGTCCCCAAGGAAAGTGCAACGAAGGAGCCAGATAGCCTGCTTGAATGATGCGTTTGGAAATTTGGTATGTGTGTGTGTAGACTGATGACTCCCATCATTAGAGCGGCATATCCTGTCAACCAAACTTCCAGCTGGTCCCATGGCAGTACATAGTGGGAAGTGAGCGATGGTGTAAGACATCACGGGATACTGCCTTGGTAAGGGATTCAATAAATGATTTTTTTTCACGCACTTTGACTGAAGGGCCTTCTTTTAGGAATGAATAGTATGTGCCAGTTGCCGGCGCAATAAAACTTATATGCAGATGCAATACAACTGACTGGGGATGTTGTACGAGCTGCAGTACGACGCAGTTCACTGGAAGCAGCAAAACTTCTGAGCACCTGGCTAAGCAGCTGCATGGTACGTCGTAGCATTGATGTGGACACAGATTTTTGATGTGCTCAATAATGCAAAACGCGATATTGAACATAGCAGCACCAATATGCCAAACTGACGTGCGCAGTGTGCACCTTATCTGTTTTATCAATTCTGATCCAGATGTAGCGGAAATGGAGTTGCGAAGTGCGTTGAACAGTTTTATAGATTAATTGAACATGCTTCTACATTCTTCACATCATTTTCATGGGTTGTATCCTGCCAGTAAACTTTGTGAACACAAGAATGTATCTGCTTCGATCTTGCGATTTACTGTGACCGCACATGGTGGTACGATGTGGATGTTTCTGTTGCAGGCAAAATAAAGATTGAGGATGCAGGGTTTGACTGGAAAATTCTGGGCCCTGATGTTCTGGTAAGACAACTCTAATCTCTTGCTATTGCAAATGGGGATACCCCGAAGCAATTTTGCTTCCTAGAGAAATCAATGCAAAGATTGGTAGAGGAGCATGAGCACAGTATCTAGTCAAATGGAAATGTTGCGGCTTGGAGGAATACAACAGTGATGCACTTCAGCGTTTGGTTTGATGTTCGGCAACACGTCTAGTCATTGATTCTGAAGGTTTTCGCATGATCTTGTGTAAGAACGTGTATTTGTTATGATCATGTTCCAACGGAGCCGCTCGTTGCTTGCAAACCAGCCGGGACACGGTTTTCCGATAACCACAGTTTTAGGTCCAGGGGTATATGCAGACCAATGCAATCACAATGTACGATTGCGAGATTGTTTCTGCTCTCAGAGTGTATTGGTCCATGTTTCTGCATTTGTTGGCACGCTCCAGTATCGACACCCCACAACACGATATCTGCAGAGGATGTTCAATTTGATTTGTTTGGAAGGGGGATAGATTTCAAAGCCAAAATGTTGTGTTTGTAGCCATTAGATATCGTTGTACCAAGTTGGCGTTGGCTGATGTTTGCGCAGGATGTTGACTATGTTGCCTGGCAGTGTGACCAGGTGCGTTTCCCAAAAATCCCAATTTCAAAACGAGTATATCGTATACCAAATTGGGTGGCCTAGTCGGTAGGGCGAAGGCTTCTTCCCCGGTAAACCCGAGTTTGAGCCCTGACATGGGTAACTACTGACTGCCATGGCTGATGATTTATTAGCCATGCTGGCTGGCTCGTCATCTTTTTATAGCGTGTGATCATCCCAATCACATAAACAACCGCCGTGAAAACTGGAGGTTCAAAGGTTTTATCGTATACTACACACGGGTAATGAGAATATCATCCGCAAACGAGCCAATAATCATCGAAACAACACAGGATAAATACCAGATGTTAAATGTACTCCGGTTGGAGGTTATTCGTAGCAGCATTGTTTGGGAATTGTGGTGAACTGATTGTGATAGTTGATTATGGAAAACATTACATGTTTCGTTTTGTACATCTTGCCTTGAATTTCTCCTTTGCCGAAAGGCTACCTGAAGAAACAAGTTGTGACCAGCGCTGCAATCGGTGCTACAACCGGTCCTAGTGCGGTGTCGCTGTAACTGTTAACAGCGCAGGCTTCATATGCAGCGGCATAAGTTTTGTTTTGGGGGCAATTGTCCATTAAACTACACTCCCTTGCGGACGATCCGTTAGGCAGTCGTTCGCGTCAGCAGGTTTTGAGGGTAGACTCGCCGAGCCTGGATGGAGGAGCTGTTTCTCAGTTTGCATGTTCTTGAAACATGCACCTTCCGACAATTACTGGATGTGTGCAGCATTGGGATATTTATTTCTCACTGTGCGCGGCTGCCACATTGCTAGGTCAATATTGATGAATTGCTGTTTGAAATCGGTACTAGCCTCATTTGTATTGTCAGCAGCTTCAACACAGAAACAAAACAAGTGAATGAATGATCACTCAAAACAATCAAAACATAACAAAGCAAGTACAAACATTGTGTTTTTCTTACCAACATTGTCATGATGATTGTTTAGGCGATTGGTAAAATTGATCGCAAATCAAAGATGACCCGCCAGACTTGCATGACCTGTAATGGATACGTTCGATGCAATGCCTATCATGTACTGAATAGCCCTCTGGTGGAATTGCTCCTTGTCACAAGGACGACCCACTGAACCGGCATGGCCTTTTTCTTGTTATCGAACGAACTTGTGCTAATCCATTGAGGCTTGAGCTTGAGCACCCCAACCTTCGCTCAAGTCCAACCAGCTACGCCGCCGGACATGATCTCTGCGCACTGTTGGGCAAGTGTTCAAAAATATCATTCACAGCGCGCTAAGATGATCAAACTGTGTGTTTTGCGGCTGATCCTGCAGGATGCGTACGCGTGTTCAGGCCAAAAGTGTTCTGCGCAGTCAATCATGTTCATGCATGAGAACTACAGCAGCACCGGGTGCGTCCTCTTCGGGTTCTATAGCTCTGCAATCTGTGTCGTGATTTTTCAACAAAGGTAATCATTTTTTCAAGCGATCATATGTCTAGTCTTCAATAGGTCCAAACCAGATACGCTGCGGTCTGTTTTGAAGGAGAAACAAATGACGATTGATATCTCAAGTAAACCACACCCAACGCAGAATTCTAGTATGCTGAGCGCCTTGAGAATGGGTTTTGTGCGAAGTGGTTGAGGGACTTCAACCCTTTGTGTTTTATTTGAGCGTATTTTGCGTGTTGTGATTTTGATGAGTTGAAGTTAACAATTTGCGATTTGATCTTCAAAAGTATGGCCGATTGCATGTGAATGTCAAGTGTATGCATGTAACAAGAATCACAAAGCACGGCAATTAAGGCGGTTATTGTGTTCCATGATGCTTGCAGTCTTTTGGAGAAAATGAAAGAGCTGGCTGCGCGTCGAAGCCTCAGCAATCTCACTGTGGGTCCTGTGCTAACTCAGACTACAGAGCGTACGTTTCATCACCCCCTTTTGCATTTGGAATTTGTATGTGCATCATAGCAAGCACAATTGCATGTTTTCAGTTTCAAAAGTCACTCGCACTTTTGTCAATGCAAGTGAGGCTTGTGGATATTTCAATAGTGAACGAGTGTAGTTGCTATAGACTGTGGATGTTCTCGACTAGTCCGATTATCGCGGAAGCCATGAATGGAGCAAAGTGCACCTTGACGTAAACAAAGTTCACGCTCGGTGTTGGATAGATTGGATGAAATGCACTTTGTTGTGCCACACGACTGCCAGCATGACTGTGGCACCTGCCATATAAACGATTCCAACACACTATGATTTTGACGGGCCAGTGACTGTTTGTAAAATCCGCAACAAGGCAACTGGGGATGCCGCTAGAATCAAAACGGTGAAAACTGACTTTTGAACCACCAGTTCTCATGGTGGTTAATTAGGCGGTTGGTATGATCACTCGGTAATCGAAGATGATCCGCCAGCCAGCATGGCCTTGATCCCTCAGTACAACATGCGGCGCACTCGAAAATACAAGCGATAGATGTTGTAGATTCCAAAACTGTCCGTCGAACGTGGCAATACTGCACTGTTTCTGACACTTGTGCAAGGGTATGTGCCACCAGGCATGTTGGGGCACACCGAGCAGCTGCTGAAGATTCCTGGAGCAAAGCTGCTGTTTGGAGGGAGGGAGTTGGCAAACCACACAATTCCAAAACGCTATGGTGCCATAGAGCCTACAGCTGTACGTATTATGATTTTTTGCAGAGTGCTGGACCGCTGGCTGACTGCCTGGATGAAGTTCACTTGTTGTAAACATGGCGACGTGAAAGTGCGATATTTGTGTGTCATGGACATCAAATGAACACACAAGCGCTCACAAAGTCTACAGGTATTGATGTGGACATTCATAGTCCTACAGGGACACTTGACTGTAGGACCCATTCTCAGGATGTATTCGGCGGGGTGTCAGTATTCACATCGATACTGTATTCCTTTTTCCCAAATGGGATGTTGTTGGTGTAAATCAAGTGCAAATGCTTGGACCTTGTGCACGAATGTCACTTGGAATCGGACCTCTGGTAGCAGAAAAATAGTGCATGCAAAGGTCAAATGGTTTGTTCATTATTTCTCTTGACTTAATTGACGTGAGCCTTGTTTTTCAAGATCATGTTGATCATCTGCTGAAGAGTAGCACGAAATGACAATTGTGCACGTGGTGTGGGAACTGATTTGTAACATCGAAGTACTACAGCTGCTCATAGATACATATCTTTCGTTTACCTGATTCTGTTGAGATGCTTGCAGGCCAATCCAAGCCTGCTCCGTACACAAACTGCAATAGCGTGTGTTCATGTGCTCATTTTTTGGGGCGCAGGTGTTCGTGCCATTGAAGGAAATGCTGAAGCCTGAGAATTTTGACCTTTGCACTACTGAGATTTTTGGCCCATTCACTGTCGTCACGGAGTACGCGCATAGTGAGCTACCCAGTGTGCTGGAAGCATGCGAGCGCATGAGCCACCACTTGACTGCAGCAGTGGTTTCGAACGATGTGCCCTTCCAACAAGAGGTGTGCTGGAATATTGCTTTTACTTGTGATGTAGTTTGATTGTTTGGGGTTGTCCGTAGTCTCAAAGTAGTCACAGTTTGGTTGATAAAGAGCTCGGAAAGATGACCTCCTGTGATGCGCGAGTTGCTTGATATCTATTTTCTACCATTTCCATGCTTGGTTGTGTATAGAACAGGTAAGAGTTTGGCAGAGAAGAGTTCCGGGTTGCTTCTTTTTGGACGTAGAATGCTCCTTTCCGTCTAATTGGTAGTTTATAAAAAACAGTACTACCATAGCCTGCAAAGTCAAGCTCTCAGGAAGATAAGGAGGATTGCCTCACAACGCTTTGAAGCCTTGAAGCCATGAACTTTTGTGTAAAGGTCAATAAGATTGAATGCACTACACCATCTCCAATAGGTTTGCCTTGACTGCTTTCATGTAGAAGTCGAAGGCATGGGGCCCAACCAATCTGTGACCAACCATCACATGCAACAAACTGCAATCGTTTAGTATCTACGTTGTTGATCTCGTTGCCAACATTTTGCACGTTGCACGTTGCACGCACTGTCAACCGTTTTGTTGTTCGTTTGTGAAGTTTCTTTAGTTCAATGTCGATCCTGATCCTGTACATGGTTGTGTATTCGTTCTCAGAGCCACAAGCATGTCCAATATATGGGGGGTGTCGCCACAATGAGTTGCGTTTCAATTGATTTTGTGGACACTAGCTTCATGTAGAATGTGATTATTTTGGCCTGTTTGCAGGTTCTTGCAAATACTGTTAATGGAACGACGTATGTTGGAGCTCGCGCTCGGACTACTGGTGCCTCCCCTATCTTGAGTGAAGGACTTTGTGGGTTTACTTGTATCTATATCTATCTGGATAAGTCTTGGGACTCGTATTTTGCAAACAAAAATTTTGAAAAACTGTAAAACGTGAGGGATTCCGATGTCATCCCAGGGTGAACTATTTGTAAATTGGAATGATTGAGAATCTTCTAGCTTTGCACTTGGTGCGGGAGCACAAATGATTTTGGATGTGGAGAGATCTTGCTTTGATCCTTTTCATCTTGTTATGTGTATTTGTGAAATGAATTCAGTTGCAATTGTTGCTTGAACGTTGAGCAACTTCTTTCATGCAATTGTGAACTTTATCACTTCATATGATTTATAAATTCCTTGATACATGGTATGTGTTGCGACGTTTTGATGTTTTGTGGAAATGGTGAGCGCGCTGTAGGTGCACCACAGAACCATTGGTTCGGACCTGCAGGTGACCCCCGTGGTGCTGGGATCGGGACTCCTGAGGTAGGCATACAATCATTGTTGAATATGCTTATGAAGTACTTGTACCAGACATTGTAATTGTAATTGTAACATTGTAATTGTTGTCCCACTCTTTTGTGAGGATGATGGATATTGTCATGCGCTGTAGGAACAACAAACTGCATGGCGTGTATTGTTCCGAACAGAAAGAGATGTGTGTGACACGAAGTTGGGTGCGATGTTGGCTGTGCGATCGCTGGAGCATATGCTAACGGCACAGTGTTCATGTATTTGTGTGTGTATGTGTGTCAGCTTCTTGAGATATTTCTGCACAGCAGCAGGCATATGTATTCATATGCAACGACGAGCCTAATATCAGATGTTGGCTTACAGATATTTTCAACATTCTACAGTTTCGTACAAGAAATTCTTGCATAGAATTTTGTTAACGTTGCTGCTTTTTCTCGGAGAAGTCGAACCATATGGCAAGATGCAAGATTCTTCGGATGGACAAGGAATTTGTTGAGTAAAGAAATTGTGTGCATATACACGTTGTTTTGGTAGCATGACCCTATGATCAGCACATCACAAATGACAGCATGCGTGGGTTTGCTGTGAATAGGCAATCAAGCTTGTGTGGTCATGCCACCGAGAGATCATCACGGACTCACTGGTTCCATCACCTTTCGTCATCCCAGCTTGCACCTAAAAGTCGAATTTCCAACCTTCTCACTCGCTGCATGAACTACGGAAGTCTCGATACTTCTGAAGCATGAAATTACACCGAAATATGGAATTGAGTCGTGGAGGGCAATATTTCCCCTGTATTTCAAAAGGCAACTATATGGACCCTCTGAAAGCTAGCACTTTGTAAGAGACTCCTGGGAGCGGTGTAAGGCACGACGTACACTAGTAGAATGTGATATACTGCAACAGCCGTCGGTCTGTTCTATGTGATTCCATCCTTCAAGTGAGAAACCAACATTACATTGTAGACGTGAATGAACTTTACAATGGAATCCAGGTATAAGTATTTGCAAGCAGTTTATGGTTGGGAAAAGCAGGACTGCTTTAGGCTTCCTGTGTTTAGTTTATTTTGTCTGGGGATGTAATGTACGGCAATGATGATTCAATGCATGCACATAGGTAGCGGACATGCCCCAATATTTATTTTTCATGAAAATCTAGATTACGTGTTGCAACATCCAATGCACTTAGGAAGCGTTCACTGCAGTGCGGTCTTGGATCTGAGCGTCCTCACCAGTAGACCAGGACAGCTGATTAATCATGACAGTAACGGTTTCGGCACATCTATGTTTCTATCATTCCCTGCATCCACAACTCAATTGCACAAACTAGACAAAGAGGGGGGAAGGAGGGTTGTGTTGGGGTTATGGTGATTTGAATGAGTGTATAGACAAGTACACACGGCGCCGAATGCACCAGAGGAATGAAAGTGCATGGGGAACAATGTTGCTATCCTGTATACGCGCATGTTCTCCCTACACATGATCAATGTACAGTTTTTCCGTGTGCACTGAACGTGTCGAAGCCTAGCTATGATGTACACCTCTATGCAGAGCATCCAGTAAGTATATACAGTGTTGCCCCTTGCATTCTAGTCACACACCATCACCGGGAATGCTGGCATCATCGTTGGAGGAGGCAGAAAAACTAGTGGGAAATGTGAACGGCCCTGGGACTGTGACAAGATACTGCATCATTGCTCGCTGAAAGCGCTCCTTGTACAGTTTTGGGGAGATGATTGTAGGCTGCATTTTACAACATCATCAAACTCAACAACATCCAGTCACATATTTCCTTGTACAGTTTGGGGGAGATGAATGTAGGCTGCATTTCACAATATCATCAAACTCAACAACATCCAGTCACATATTTCCATGAGCAAACAACAGAGAGGCATGGTTCCAGCACCGTAAAAATTAAGGCGAATCACTGCAAATTGTACTCGTGACCGACTCAGCAAACACTTGCGACGTCTATCAGATGAAGAACTGGGGCGTCTGCTTGGTTGACAAACATGCTGGATGTAACAGATATCGTCCCACATGTTGCGAAGAATGTGTCCATGCAAACGAACGTTGTTTTCTAGACGTTCAGTACCATAACCAAGTAAGATGTCAGTATTACATGCATGACAGCGAGGAATCTTAAACTGGGTGAGTCTTGTCTCCTGATCAAGGGACGTTGGCTCATACCTGCTTCGATCCACCACCCAAAACACCTGACGACTTGACATAGGTCTCAAGCTGCTTATCCCAGGTGTACTGCCTGATATAATCGATGATCCCAATCACAAGTTGTCCGTCTGCCTCGCTGATTCCCACAAGCAAAGAATAGTCCATCACTCCAAGCTCCGAAAGGAAGTGCGAGTCGTTTGTGAGGGCGGCCTGTACGTTCAATCACATCAAACAACTCTCGACAAAAGTTATCGCATAACACAAAATGCCTTCACGAACATCATAGGTGAAGAAGTTTGTCTCCAATAGGGGACGGTTCACATTGATGGCCAATCACCTGCGATAGGACGATTGCAAGCGGATGACTTGCTACACAAGATGCACAAAGCGACCCTGCAGTGCTTTGCATGAAATGCTTGCACTGTTAAATATTCATTACACCAGTTTGTTGAATTTCACTACGCAAAGCATCTGTATGTGTGAGGACAAAGATATGCATTGATAAAAACGCATATCTTTGAAAACAAGATGTGCATTTTTATAGAACAAAATGTTCTGCATAAAATTGGTTTATCGTTTATAATAGCCCTACAATGCTGCCAGCAATGTGTAATCACAATTCCAACATTGTCATTCACAAAACAGCTACACCTTTTTGCTCGAAAGCGATTCTGCATGATATACACATGGTTCTGCATGGCGTTCTTACCTGAAGTCGGAAGTTTGCAAATTCATCAACCAATATTGGTGCCGAGGGCATGGTCTCCAGTAGATTCTCATCTAAGAGTACCGCATCCATCCCGGTAGTCGCCGCAGCATATCTAGAGCGCTGAGAGCCCTGGAAAAAAAATCAATGGGCTCATAATCATCACACTCATTCAACCTTTTCATTCGAAAACTTACAGCAAGATAGGCAAGATGCTGGGCTCAGGTGTGTCTCAATATGTATGTCAATACATGCAGGTGCCCTACGAACAAAATTGGAAATGCTACTTGAATCTCAAACGGCGTACAGAACTCCCTCACCTTCAGGTCATATTTCAAATTGATATCATAACCATAGAACAAGTTCTCCTGTACTACAAACTCCATGCGCTGCTCTCGATTCACATCCTTGACCCCGCCTCCTTTGCCCGCGATGTGTTTAACATGCACTTGGAACAATCCAAGAAGCTTTGAAAGGCAGGTGGGGTTATTTTTCTCCAGAGAGTTGGAGATGTACTTGAGGTAAGCTTGCCCAACACCTCCTTCTAAAAATGATGTCATCTCAGAGCGAGATATCTGCTTCACTACGTAGCGATCATCTAGTGTCTTGGCAAAATAGGCTCCAGATTTTCCTCCCTGCAAAAGCAAGATGCGCTAAGTCGCTAAGTGCCCATACTGCAAATATTACTATGGGTCTGATGACAAAGAAGATAGCAGGTGCATGCACTGTTGATGAATATCTCCGTTCTCATAGAAAAGTATCATCTTGTTTCTTGTTTATGCAAACACACATGCACAAGAGCCTGTTTTCGATGTGCATGCACGAGAATGTCTCTAGTGTAGATCAAGATAGCACAACACTGATAAATCCTGTAGATGTCAGAATCTTTTCACCTTGGTGCTTAAAGATTCTACAATAAACTAATTGCTTGATTGTAGGCAAACAAATCAAATAATAGTACGCTTTTGTTAACACACATGAAAACTACTTGCAGTCCCATGTTTGATGTGAACCTTCCTACATCTCTCTCATACAGCTGGTCCAATGTTGACATGTGACTTTTGAGGAATCGACAGGAACCAATCTGGGTGCCTGATGTTTCCACAAATACATATGCATGTCGGCAACCGACTGTGTATGACACAGAC
>NHOP01000651.1:0-13663 GCA_018697155.1 Pyramimonas parkeae | reverse complement strand
CTTGATGAATTGAGTAGTCCAAGCCCTGTCTCTTATACACATCTAGATGTGTATAAGAGACAGCGATTATACAGCCCCACGCCGGACAGCTCAGAGGGTAGAGCGTCTGTCTTGTGCTTTAGGGACGCGCACTCCATCTCTTGAGTGGCGGGTGGGAAATGATGTTAGGCGACATGTATTTACAATTAGTTTGTGTTGATAGATGAACGATAAAACAATCTAGCTTGTTTAACCGTTGGAAGTTGTTTCGAGAATAGCAATCGTATCACGAGTACGGTGTCAGGGACATGAATGGATTGGCATGTGAATCCACGAAACGTGCCAAGCCTCCAGTGTACACCTGGCTCCTTGTTGCTCAGTGCTGCACGCTTCATCTGGAACAAGCTCAGTAGCTGCGGGTGGTGGTTATGGAGGCAGGCGGCCCGCTTGTTGGGCACGGCGCGCATGGCTCTGAGTGCATCTCACTTCCATGCGTGCACACTGGAGGACGTGTGCTCGGACGGGGAAATACAGGTGCGCAATGTGATAACAATATCACCTTGTTATGCTCGTACTCTTCCTTGTCTTTGTATGTGGCTGCGCCGCACGGCCATCAGCCGCGCTCCCGGGATTAGCAAGATTCTGTCCTTGGTTCAAGCATGTACATGCTTGAGCCAAGGACTGACTATGCAGGCCTTAGATCATCAGATTATGCAGGCCATGAGCACTGCAGTTGGTATGATCTCACGCTTCTTGAAAGTTTTCTGGCAAGCAAGTGATACCCGACCTGATGTGGTTCCAGCTCAGCCCACAGATTGCCCGACCCCATCCTGCTGATTAGGTGAGTAGCTGCATTCTGTTTGCGCGGGCTTTAGGGCACTGCATTTGAACTCGCGTCCGGCCACTATGACTGGCTGGTCAACTTCTATTGAGGATGCTGTTGCCAAGTCTAGAGGTCCTCTAGCAGCGTAGCACAAGAGGTTTGTTTGTATGATGGGCTGAGTTGCCTTGCACTATGGAATACTACACAGGCGGTACATCTCGAAATCACTAAAAGGGAATGATGATAATATTCAAGTAAGGAGTATCCACACGAAGCAATGATACATATAAGCATGTGACCTTTTCCCTGAAAGGCGGCAAGCTACGTCATTTGAGTTCTGTCGGTGCATAGGGAACCAGGATGTGCCCGCCACCTGACAGTATATCATATACAAGCAGCATGGAACAAACACCAGTGGTATGTTGTGTGCGGCCTCCGTAGCCTGGGATTCTGGTGTCAGAGGCTTGTCAGAAGCACACATGTTTGCAGGAACAAGCGCCGCTCGCTGCAGGAAAGGAAGCGCACCCTAAAACCCAGTCACTGAATATGACAGCTCAACTTTTGGTTTTCTTGATTCGGGATCTCGCACTGCACACTGGGATGGCATTAAATGGAGGGATTCGACGCGACCGCCTGCGCTGCCAATACAAAAGGCCGGGATCCACAATGATGCACGAACAGTTTGGATGCCCGATTTCAGGCACTTGATGGTTGACTGGTGTTCAGAACTGACCTGGTAGCCAGCATCCCTTCGAGCGCACATCGAGCCCCAGGAACTGTCTGTCACACCGGGTGTTTGCAGCAGTCCAGTCTGGTGTGGGGATCCAACCTGATGTGACAATGTACTGTTGTTCCCTTTCGAATGGCATGTTTGTGGCTTCCCGCAGACCATGTTGCGGTTCAGAGCTCCAAATAGCCTGTATTGCAATATCCGTCAAGCCCTTGCCGTCTGTTCAGTTCTGGTTCTACGTCTCCTGGACATGCATCACCCTGCATCCTCAGTACATGAGCATCCCGTCAACATGAGCAGTGTCCGTGTGTGTCATTGTTTCTACTGCGTAGTTCGACTTACTTTTGACGAATGTGGCTGCAGGTGCTGCACAGTGCACCAGGGACCGCGGTGGTGGCGTGCGTAGGCTGCCTGCCCACCCCCGAGAAGTCTCCCAGCGCGCCTGCTGCCGTGGTGGGATAGCCACCCTTGCCACTTTGCTTGGGTTGTTTCTAGGCAAGTCTAGGAGCCTGCTGCTGAATGATACGGCACAGCTCCCTCGCACTTTCTAACATGTGCGCCGCCAGTGTGGTGGCAAAATGAAAGTGTATTTATAATAGTGAACTCCCCTCATTCAGTTTCCCTCCGCCTGCCCAGCCACGGGCGCCTCCCCTACCTGTTGCAAGTGTGGTGGCAAGATTTCTGCAAATGATAAAGCAGTCTTTTGTCTCCAGACGCGCTGCGAGCCACACCTGCTCGAAGTTCACCCGTGATGGCAATGTGTCTGTTGTGTCGGATTGCATGACGAATGAAGACGCAGACCATCTGATTGCAAGCAACGCTAGGCTCCCCACCTCGAGCAGTTCTACGCTGCCGGAAATCGAAACGGCGCTGAAATTGTTTCCTACTGTATTGCAGCCCATGCAAGGCCAGGATAGGGATTTGACGGATGCAAGCATCGAGCTGGTTGCTATAGCCAGAACTCTGGATTGTACAGTCAGCTGCTAAAGTCAGTAGTGAATTGCTGTCATTTTCACACACACTAAGTTAAGAGCAACGTAGTGTGGTTTTGATTAAGGTCTAGGGATGTTTGGGCTGGGTGGTGTTATATAGCAGTTCATTTACTTGCTAGGAGCAAAGCTTGTGACATGGGGAAGATGCATCCGCAATGTGTCTGCACATGGTTCACAAACATACCTTCATGCGCGCACATTCTTGGTCTTGGAGGAGCATGTAGAGTCCACCTTGGACAACGGCCACCAACATCAATGCAACGAAACGTATCATTAAAGAGCAACCCACGATTGTTCAGCGGCACTGTCATGCCGGATCTGGTAGTACCTTCATCCCCTTATTGAATTGACATGTCGCAACTGCACGCTTGGCCCCGTTCCTCTGGCCACCTGGATCCAGGACGATGCTCAGGCTGTTGTGTGCACAACTGAGCAGCTGGTGTGATGTAACCTGTTCGACAACTCATAGGCTTTGCTACAACTGCGTCATTGAGTGAGAACCGGGGCTCAGTTTCTGGGTCCGCTGCGGAACAGCCTACTGTGCTCCTCCACTCCTGCACGCCTGGCCCGTTTCTCATGCATGCTCGCGGACTTCTCAGGACCGTTGACGATGTAAATGCAGTGCTTGGCATGTTTTGCTGGCTGTGGTCTCCAGCCTAGCTTATGGGGTGCGTTTTGGGAATTTCAGGTACTGTCCTTTGCCGATGGCGCAGAGCCTCGATTGCTCGCCCTGCTCACCACCACCGCCACGTCATCGTCCATGTCATCCCCCGCCTCTGACGCGTCTGGTCAAAGGGGCGGTTGCGGCCCAACCAGCACATCCTCCGGCCCAGTGACTTGCTTGCTAGCCGTGCCTCAAGACCGGATGCTAATGGGCGCGTGTCCTGATGGAAGCGTTCATTGCTGGGAGTTCAAATCCGGTAAGTATGTGTTTTGTTCTGGTGTTCACGCGCGTGGTTGCACAGTGTGAGGATTTGCACACTTGAGCTCAAAGGTGGAGCGAGCTCTGAGATTGGGCCGGCAGACTGACAAGTATCCCTTGCAAAACCGACCTACTCCCAGCTCAGAATTTTGGGAAGCAGTAAGAACGCCACAGGGTTGAGGCGTACCCAAATGCTCGGCATGGGGGTCCAGCAGTCTGTGTTGACTTTCACTGAATGATCAACACTCCAGATATGTCACAGCGTTGCGCGCTTTTTGTTCAAGTACACATACGGTGGATACCCTGCTCGGCCGCAGGTGGAATCGATTTTTCAAACAACTTACAGCCCAAGAACAATCAGTCTATTTGGACTGGTATATTGACCGAATCGCTTGCGCAGGTGTTAGTTGGTGTACTAAACAGCGCAATAACTTTGTTCGAACACAAGCCGCGCGCCTCCATCGCGTATGCAGAGCCTGCACTGCTTCCATTTCAGATCACTCCAGTTCCTTTTCACATCCAATTTTGGAGCTTTTCTTTGTATGTGTTCGAGGATATGACTAATTATTTAATGTAAGGGTAGCTGTTGGGCTATTCAAGTGGTTGCACTACCGAGTGCGCAGAGACAAGAAACGATGACACAGTGAGACGGCGTGCTTGTCCTAGAGCTGCAACTTCTCAAGAAGGTGCATGTGCGCATGAATGTTGCCGAGGACATTTGCTGGAAAGGTACGTGCATGATACTTTTTGTGTGCGTGGTGCAGGCCAATTGTGGGGGGTAGTCGCGCGGGCCTGGCGCATGCCTACAGCAGTTTATTGCGGAGTCAAGTTCGTGGCCCTGGTGCAGCTGCAAAACGTGCCTTCCAGTCCGGGGCTCGTGGTGGGGTGCTCCGGCACCGGATCCCTTGCGGGTTACTCCCCTCTCCTCAGACCCCTAGGAGTCGACCCCAATCTGCAGATTGTGTGAGAGAAAGGATTCAATGCATCTGCTACGCAACATGAGAATGGAACCACAATGAGCTTGAAGAACATTGTCCGTCACATTGACAGGCGTACAAGTTGCACCAGATGCGTGTACCTCAACAAAAGACGTGCGATCATCCGGTGGAAGAAGTGCTGCTTGTCCCCTCTTAGTGCCAATGGATTGCGTTTGCTGCTATGTGAATCCTCTGGAGCAAGTTTGTGATGCAGAGCGTGTGTTGGGGACGTGGCTGCCTGTGCTCCAGTGTGGGACTACAAAGCTCCCGGAGGTGGCGCCTTGCTGTACACCTGCCACATGGCGCTATTCTGCATCAGCTCTATGCGCGTGATGAGCGATCCAAATATGCAGCCACCGGCGTCTCCGCAATCTCCGAAATTCGACAGACGAGCATGGGAGCCGTTTAACCCTATTGCCATGCTGGTGCAGGTGCGTCACCTGCACGTTTTTGCAGCGTTTGGGCATTCAAGGGCAGGGTCCGGAGTGGGCAGGTGCAGGAACTCCCATACTAGGATTTCCTGATGTCGGGGGTAGGCGTCGGACCACAAGCTGCAAATCCACAAGAAATATACAGAGAAGCGAGCGCCAGGGAGCGGATTGTTGGTACAATGCGTATTTTGATTTCGCCGACCTTTGAGAGAGCAACGGCAACAGTGTGAGTTTGTGAGGCGTCTGGTAGGAGCCCATGGAACAGCCGATCCAACTCCAGTGATGGTGTGAGTGCAAGGCTGCCTAGGTGATTCCCGCCGCCGCGCCCTTTTGCAATCTTGACTAGCTCGGCGACGAATGCAAAGCTGAAGGCTTTGAGCAACCAAGAAGTTTGCACGGTTCAATAGCCACAGATGCTATTGCCAACCATTCTGAAAAGCTTGGAGAGTAAAGGGTCTGTCCCTTACTTTACACGCGCGGTGGTACAAGGCACGACTGGGACTTCCTTTGGGCAAAATTCATTGTAGGTCGTGTTTGCTGGTGGCTCTGCATTGATCACCGAATCCACTGGATGTCGATAGTTTGCGTTCAGTTTTTGTTATTCTCAAGTTTCTTTGGAATCTACGCAAGCCACGACCTGTTCAACCGCCGCTGGATTTGTTCAAAAGGATCGACAGGGACAGGGCCGGTGAGATTTCACGCGCACATCAGATCCCGACGTCTTATGGCCTTTAAGGTTGTGCTGCGCAGGGTCAGACGAGGCGCGAGCAATTTTCCTCGGCCGATTCTTTCGAAGCAGAGTCAGATGCTGCGGAGGATGCTGAGTTCCGCCAAGGGGTGTGGTGCAAGCTGTCCAGCATCCACCCGCACTTCGTCAAGATGGGCACTTGCGTTGAGTTTGCAGACGTCACCGCAGTAGCGTGCATGGGCAGTCTTGGAGCTGTGGCGCGCGGCTCCGGGCAGGTGAAGCACTGAGTGTCTGTGAATGCATATACTGCTGACGGGATTGTGAACAGGTACAAGTTGCCTCCGGTACACTTGATTCCGTTTCTAGATGTATCCAAATGGTAATTGTACCACCGAGCTAAGATCCATGTGGCTTATGGTTTGGAGTGTCTGAACCAGGAAAATGGGGCCACTTGTTGCGATTTTTGCACTCACATTGGCGCGGTTTGCCGGAAATTGTACTGGAGACCATGATTGTATTTGCAAAATCAGGACTTGTGATATGGCAATTGTCAACATTCGGTCTCTACTTGGGATGTGATGAGTGATGATTAAGGCGACAAACGTAAAACTGTAGCCAATCGACCAGCTGTTAGATTTTTGTTTTGTATATGTACTGTTTCGTGTGAACAAGGGCACCTGCATCTTGAATCCTGAGTGCATATACGCTATGTAGGTTCCACATATTGAGCATCTATGCCCGTGCTGCAGATATCTTGCCGCGCTGGACAGAACACTCTCTAGAACAAAACACGATATTGAGGACCATTTTTACTTGAAATTCGCAAAATCAACATGCTGACTCACATCCGGAGTAACCGGTTTTTGCAGATTTTCATATGGGACATCGGAACAGGAGCTTGTAAAGGAGTCCTTCGTGAATCTGGAAGCAAGCCAGTGACTTGCATAGTCATGAGCCCAACGCATCAAGCTCTTGTTGCGATGGCAGACAATACTGTGGAGATTCATAGAATATTCGAAAGTTGTCAGCCCAAGGAGCAATAGTCTTTATATGTGCCAGGGATGGCACCTCCTTACCTACGTCTGATGCAGAGGCTTGATGAGATGTCTGGGTGAAAATTACGACAGACATCGGTCCAACTTCAAGTTGAAGCGTCAGGCACTAGAAGATTGCAGTACTGCCCTCAAAGAATGGAATAGATGTTTTCCTCTGACCCATCATTGCAGGATTTCACACAGCAAGTGAACAAGCGACGGAAAATTCCCTTGGTGCTCAGTGTGATGTGCCATTCGGCTTTGAAAATAGGAATTGTTCGCCTTTGTCATTGTTAGTCAGAATCGTAGTGCCTTGACAATACATGAATATCTCCGAGAGGAAATTACGTTTTTAAGGAGTTGTGCAAGGTGTAGTTTACTGACTTGATGAATTGAGTAGTCCAAGCCTGCCGCCTAAACAACCATCATGTCAACATGGTGGTTCAAAAGGTTTAGTGAATGAGCAATGGTTTATCATTCAGTGAAGCTCTGTTTCTATTCAGTGAGCATTATCGTTATCATCGTTTGCTACTCAATGAGCATGAATCTTATTCAATGAACGTGGTTTTCTATTCAATCTTAATGTGAACAATCCAATGAACATTGTTTGCTATTCAACGAGAATAGTTTTGCTATTCGATGAGCATAGTAAGTTGTTCAACCGAATCGTTTACTTTTCAATCAACAGCATGTGCTGTTCAATGAATAACGTTATTCTATGCAAATTTATGAATAAATTCTTGCAATGATTCTCGTACTATAGCAAACAGTGCGTGTCATAACGCAAACAACCAGCGTTGTTTGCGTGTTCACTTTCATTATTGTCTGTTCAATTAGCATCACTTGCTTTTTAATGAACATTGTTTGCAGTTCAATTATCATCATTTGCTTTTCGATGAGAATCGTTTTCCAGCTCACTGAATCTAGTTTTGTCATTCATGGAGTATGGTTGTGCGATTTAATTTTACTTGATTGCTCTTCGGTGAGACTATTTCTCCTTTTACTGAAATCACTTTGCCATGCTGTGAAGAATGATTTGCGCTTCAATGAGGATCTTTTGTGTTCATATGAGCTTCGTCTGCCTTTACATGAGAATCGTTTTGCTAGTTTATGCAGATCGTATGCCATTCAATGGGCATGGTGTGCCATTCCATCTGCTCGATTTTCCTTTTTGACAACCGTTTTCTGTTCTTGAATACGTGTCGTTTGCAATTAAATGAGCATGGTTGTACAAGTCAATGGGCATCGGTTGCTTTACAGTGAAACAGTTTGCCCATGTTTCTCTATGAGCATTGTCCACTATTCAATGTGCATCATTTTGCCACAAGATGAACATGGCATGATTTTCATTGTGGAACATTTTGCTATTCAATGAGGGTCGTTTTGCTGTTCAACGAGCAACCTATTGCTGTTTATGTAAATTGCTTGTGTTCCAGTTTGATTCGTTTTGTCATTCAGATAAGATCGTCTGCGTTTCACTGAAGATGGTGCGCCATACAGGAAACATCGGTTACGTTTCAACGATGTTGGGGCGCTATTTGATGATCATCGCTTGAAATTCAACGATGATGGGGCGCCAAATAATCAACATGGTTTGCGTTTCCATTTAGATGGTGCGCCATCAAAGGACATCGTTTGCGTTTCAATGAAATATGGTGCCCCATTTAATGGGCATCGTTTGCGTTTCAATGAAATATGGTGCCCCATTTAATGGACATCGTTTGCTTTTCAATGAAGATGCTGCGCGACTAAATGGACAGGGTTTGTGTTTCAACTCAGATGGTGCGCCATTTAGGAAACATCGTTTGCGCTTCAGTGAAGACTGCGCCAAACAGTAAAAATGGTTTGCGTTTGAATGAATGTGGTGCGCCATTGCATGATCATCGCATGCTGCGAATATAAAAATGGTACGCCATTCACTAAACATCGTTTGCTTCATAATGAAGATCGTGCGCCATTTAGCTAACATGATGTGCCGGACAACGAACATTCTCTGCCTTCCAATTGGAGGAAATATCCCAGGCCCAAGGCTTCCCCTGAAGTGTTCCCTGCAGCACAAGTAGCGCTTCCGCTGCTCCCTTCAACGCTACACAATCAGGCCTCTCTGGGTGCGTGTCGAAAAGAATGCGTATGAAATTCTCGACATTCTTAGTAAAAGGGGACGCAGGCCCTTTTTGAAAACTTGTTTGTCGGACTGGCACCCTGTGCAAGGAGTTGGGATATCGCCCGTTGCAAGGACGAGGAGTCGGAGTGTCGAACCTTGGATACTGCACTTCATCCAATATTCCAGGCACGCGTTTTTTGCCACAGGATACGGTGGGCATCTCATTAGGTAGAGTGCATTGCTGGCTGTGATAGTTTTCGTTGCACGTATACAGCTGGAAACGCACTCACATAACCACCGCAGTAGCGAACACTCTGCGAACATCTGAAATGACGAACTACCTATATGATACACAATGCACATTCGATCGTTTATTTTGACGGTTTGGGGCTCTCGACTAGGTGCGCAAACTGCAGCCTCCTTCCAGCTTTGCGTCCTTGATCGAACCGTCCTCACTGCCCTGATGTTCAACCACAATATCCTTATTCACCTTGCGCGGCCGAACTTCGGAAGATATCGCCTCTTCGAATTCGCGTATGCGCTGTTTAGAAATAGCCTAGCTTCACCCATGCGTCTTGAATGGTGCGTCGAATCGCTCTGTGTTGGACAGGTTTGGCTTTTGAGGAATACGCCGTTCAACGCAGAGGTGTCCTCTCGCATTCGTACTCCACATATATTTACCAACAGCGCACGAGGAAGGAGCTTCATTCCAATCGTTCGAAATAAAATTGGACACAAGCAGTGGGATCACAGGTAGCTGGATGCGTCAAACATACACTTGCCAGATGTCAGCAACCATTAATGATGGTGTATCGACCGTACCACATTCATGATATGTTGCTGCCTTGCGATCCATCAGAGAGCCAGGAACTTTTGAACAATAATTTCACGTCTTCGAACTTCGTAATTCTTCTGAAAACCTGTAATTATGATCAATGTGCTGATTGCGAGCGGTTCATCAAGACTGAGGTGAGAGGACACTTCTCACGGAAACTGTACAGATTGGCCTGGCGCACTGAACTGCTCCGCCGTTCAGGCTGTGTGCTTGTACCAAGTAGCGCGTACGTGGGGTATGTAAATATCGTTCGAGATCTCGAAGCGCATAATTGTTTTGATGTATATGAAGTAGACGAGTTCCCTCGCTACTTCCTTTGCGTTTTCCTCGGAGAACTGGGACAGTTCTCGTATGGATCCGCATTCTCCTACGATTGACACTTGAAATAGAGCCTGTTCTACAACACAAATCTCATACGTTTGGATTTGATACAGAATTCGCGAGTGGAAGATCATGTTGTCCGTCCAACCACTTTCGGTATGTTGGTGTTGGAAAGTTCAGCAGAAACGTCACGTCGTGTGAACTTGAAGAGTTCTCCCCCCGCAATAGGTTTCGTCGTGGATAGCGTGACGATTCGAGGACATGGCATGATGTTTGTATGAATTTAGGCATGTGACATGTGATGTGTTTAGCATGCACACACTGTACACTTTTTCTGTCCACCGTAAAACACTGTTGAGCTCCTTCAACCATAGCCGCATCACTGATACAACTCGATTTCCCGCAGTTTCGGATATCGGCATGATTACGGTGCTGAACTGTCGTTTCTCAATGACCTTATATTTGAAATTTCCTATCGAAGATTACCAGCGGTCCTATTGAACTCCACACTTAATGTGCCCGTGTTGAAGCTGGAGTGCTCACTCCATGCCTTAACGAGACTATGGTGATGTTGAACTCATGATTTTCAACTGAACTTTGCGACACTCGTCCGGGAGAACTCACAAGCTTTGACGAACGTCATATACACCCATCGCACAGATTATCCTGGATATTCTTGAAATTCCTGAGATAGAGCTGCTTACATCGGCCTTGTTGACTGCAATGGCTTTGCAATTCTAGAAACGTTGGTTGACAAATTCTCAGTCCAACCATCTTGACATGTAAACTCATATTGTTACTGATGCAGCCGGCAAACGGTATTTTGATGATGTGTCCCGGCCTGCAAGACTGGTATGATATCAGTTCCGAGTTTGTCCAGTGCCGTCGTCCGAATGATATCAGTAGTGTGGGCTCTGTGGCTCAGAAGAGTGTGTTCAGTGTCAACTTATGCAAAGGTGTGGCTCGTGGACTCAATCAAGCGACCACATCATCACCAGACCGATGATGTCGTTGCTTATTTGAGTGACGAACATGCGTACGTGCTTTTTACCCCCAATAATGCGTTGAGGGTGTGCATCAGGGTTGTCAGTGGTGTCAAATGTCGTTCATGCATACATAAGATTTAAGCGTGTATGGTAAAGCTGCAGCTTAATTGGTGGGGGAATGTTCCAACTCATGGTTGTGTCTAGTACACCATTATAGGTATTTTCTTTTCCCATCGAGATTTCTGGATTTTCAGCCTCTAGGTGTTTGAGTCCTGGTAGAGTCCTACATTTTGTCATGTTTATGGAGTGACACAACATGAAAGTGGTCTGCGTAAACCGTGACGATGAGTATCAAGTCTTCACGTCCAACTCAATCAAGGGCTAGCATTGAACATTCGGCTGGTTCCTGTTGGGTGCAGGCGAGGGTGGCTCGGGGATGGATGACTCTGAGTTGGCGATAAAGCCAGCTGTGGAGCCAGCTGTAAAGCCAGTTTTGGAACCAGCTGTAAAGCCAGTTTTGGAGCCAGCTGTGGAGCCAGCTGTACAGCCAATTATGGAGCCAGCTGTGGAGCCAGCTGCAAAGCCAGTTATCAAGCCAACCGTGGAGCCAGCTGAAAAGCCAGTTATGGAGCCAGTTGTGGAGCCGGCTGTAAAGCCAGTTGTGGAGCCAGCTGTAAAGCCAGCTGAAAAGCCAGTTATCGAGCCAGTGGTGGAGCCAGCTGTGGAGCCAGCTGTGGAGCCAGCTGTGGGGTCGGCAGTGGGGTCGGCAGTGGGGTCGGCAGTGGGGTCGGCTGGGCCTTCGGGGATGTTTGTGCCCCAAGCGCGTCGTAGCGTTCGTGCGCGCCGATCTACTGTGGTAACTTTCAAACTTCCCGGCCAGCCTGCTTACCAGGCAAGCCCCCCCGTCAACAGCTGGCACCCGAGCAACAACCCCCGAGGGAATGTGTGATTCAAAGCGTGAGTGGACTCTTCATTGGCCTCATGCACATACAGTGGAAGCAATTAGTGCTCAAGGCACGCCGTTGTCAGGCATGCTGACTGCACTTGTGCGCGCGAGAGACGGGACCCTTTTTCGAGCAAGAGGCAGGGTTTTGCAACCAACGGCCCGCCTCGAGCCCCATCACGTCAACATGCATAGCAACCCCCCGTGATCTATTGAGGAGCCTCTTCTGTCTTTCAGGGGACACATGGCCAAGCCACGAACGTGATCTGCGTAGCTGGCCTTAGCGTGCTCCTGTGCTTTTCTTCTCGAATAACACCTGTGGAAAGCGGCGCGCCCTCAAAGCAGATAGTCGAGCCTGCTAGCGGTGGGCCCTCGGAGTGGGAAATGCTTCTCTGGGTAGGCAACTCTTGCCTTGCAGCCTGACATTAGGGCAAGACTCTGGCAGAAACGACGCTTGGATCGTCCATGTGCCTTTGTTCGTGGCCACTTCAGACTTCTGGGCACACACCCCACGCCCCCAGCACCGATACATTCTTGGGATGATTATACAATCTTGTGATGAACTGTTGTGAGTTTCACATGACCCCCACCAGGTGGGTGGAAGCCACATCAACTCATCACACAGTAAAACTCGATCAACTCGCAATCTCTCTCCTAATAGCAGTGCACCAAGCCTCCAACATATCTGCGGAAACAATAAATAGATCTTGGAATGCTTTTAAACGTAAAAATACCAATATCTTGGGACGTGTACAAAGTGCCTCGATCTTGTGTGTTCTTCCGAGCGCCGCCAGGTGTTGGGGTTTCTGTCGCAGATCAAGGTGAACAACCAGTATGACCTGCATGAGGGCGAGCGATCGGTGTTCGACGCTGAGCTGGCGGGCTTGAAGGGCCCGCTCGCTAAGCCTACCCCGGCGTGGGTTCCAAAGCCCCACAAGCCAGAAGGCCCGCCCAAACCAGCCAGGTGGTGCCTGAAGCTCTCTCTATCTTGCTTACTTGATCTTGTCTGGGTCATGCTACACATGCTGAGAATCACGCCCACACCGACTGAATGATGAGTTATGCAGCGACAACACTCAAAGGTTTTCACCATGGGAGCAAAAGCCCCTATGCGGCTGTATCTGGCGGTTCCGTCTCGATGACGACATCAGCCTTGGTCGGTTACCAGTGAGTCCCAGTTGGTTCTCAATCATAAGTTGGCCAGTCCCATGCTCCGCCTGCCCCGCGGCTTGTGCACCGGGCGATGTTCCCTAGTGCATTCTGTTTCACTCCATTAGGCGCGAGGTGTGCTACACGCCGCCAGCTGCTGCTACGACAGGATTTGGTTGCCCGACTGAAAAAATCGCCAGCCAACCCGAGGCGGTTCGTAGCGCATGCCAGGGATATCGAGAAGCTGCGGTGGAGAGTCGCAGTAGGCTCTTGCACGTCAAACCCTAGCTACAGGATGGAGTACCGCGTCCACATAGTTGAGGGTTGCACATCGACTGTGACGCATGAGGTGGATGAGCACTGCTTTAAGTTGCTGAATCGGCCGATAGCGGCTGCACGCACAGGTGTATGCGCCGATTGTTCTTGTTCATTTTGTTCAACCTGCCCCCTCATGAGCTATCCGCTGGTGCACTTCTATCTCGTCCCCTGCACGAGCCATATGCGCTGCGCTAGTAAAGTTTGGGGCGTTTTTACCTCCAAGGACCTGTCTGTCCCCGGCTGAGTGTTCGCGGTGGCAAGCTGCCAGTACATCCATCCGGCTGGATCCATCGCTCTGCGCATCGCGGTCCCGGTGCTGCGATTAAGGTCGTCCAGCACCAAAGCCACATCCCCGCCTTAACCCCCTCCTCGCCCTCCTCCCTCAGGGTGGTGTCTGCGGAGGAGCAGCTGCGGCAGGTGCAGAACAAGGA
>NHOP01000650.1:0-13669 GCA_018697155.1 Pyramimonas parkeae | reverse complement strand
TTCCCTTGGAAAAAAAGGGGGGTGTGAGGCAAGCCTCACGCGAGAATGCCTATGCAACTAAGGCTAAGTGGCAAGCAGCGATTACTATGTAGTACCATACAAATTTCTACGACTGTCACACACCCCTTAATGGCACAATCACTAATTTCAACGTATATATTGATTCTATTGGCCTTACTTTGTCTTGCCGAAGCTTACGCATGAAGCACATGTGCCTTACTATGTCCAAAGGCTTGGTTGTAGTATCTGCACCACCATCTTTTGTCCTGATGTACTGCAACTTGATAATGCCCTTCTTGACGTGGTCTCTTATTATTTGGTGTCGAAGATCAACATGATTCGATCTTTTATTGGTAACCAAGTTGTAGGCCGTCAACATCGCCCCTTGGTTGTTCACGTTGATATTCAACAGGAGAGCAATTTACACAAACTCATTTAGGAAGCAATAGAGTCCTAAATCGTCCTTGCAAGCGCCCGAAATTGCAATGTTTGATTCCGTGCACGACATCGCCACTACAGTTTATCCGTGAGTAACCCAGGGAGTCATATCATCATTCAAATAAATCAAATTACCAGAGTAGTAATTGCGGTCAATCGAGCCACCTGCCCATCCAAATATGTCGAAAGAGTTGCAAAAAAATCAGCTACACTTCGTCCCAGAACATTACAGAACACAGTTATCCACACTTGTGAAATATTTTCAACATCCCTACATCCATAAAGACATCCATAGCAACATCACCTTCGAAATGTTGTAGCCATTAGTCCAAAAACGTTTGGTCCAAAAAGGCAGATGCATGGTCGTCAGCGTGCACCAAAAGAAAATATGTAGATGATCTTTGAACTGTACATGTATCAGCAACAGATCTGTATAGCTCTGGGTCAAGTTGCATTGACAATGTAACATATGTACGCACGCATTCAGGGACATGACACGCACGAAAAAGCTAGGAGTTGATCCGTGCCATCTTGTTTGCACACTATTCTATCACGTAGTGTAACTTGAAAGTTGTAATATCAAGGAATATAATGTGTCACATGATTCAAGGAGAGCATGTTCTACATGTGCGAAAACATGTTGAAATCGGCGCTTGCATCAATCCCAGAACTAACACGACACAATTATTACTCGCACTTGAAGCTGCAGAACACTAAAAATCCATTCTGGTATAGATCAGCTTTGTACATAGCAGCTGCAATCAAGATTGCCCTATGCTTCCATTGACAAAACCAATCAGGAGGGACATAGTGTTCGCTTGGACATAGTGGGATACGAAAAAGGGGCGCAATTTATGCCCTTGTGTTCGCAAGTGAACCCGTCTTGCCCTCTTGTGACTCCATTTCGGTCCATGGTCCCACCCAAGGCTGCGCCAAGCACCCTCCCTTGTGCGCACACGTACATGTCCCTCCAAGGAAATCGGGCAAGTTCGCAGCATCCACGCGCTGCAACAAGGTTTCTTGATAGTCGCTACCCAGCATGATGATCTGTTTGCGCACAACAATCGAACCAATGAAAAGGGTGATGGTGAAAACGTGAACGCACGTCGGACACGGAATACTATCTTGCAGGACACACGACCATTACGCTAATTTCTGAAGGTAGTGGACAATGCCCACAAAACGAGTCCAAGTGACTATTTTTTGTCCATGCATTCGTATTCAAATACATTCCGTTCTACGGTAAACATTGCGAATGGAATTCAGCGGTTTGTACTGCAAGCAAGTCAAGGCATGAACAACAGTCTTAACTGACAAGACAAGCTGATATCTAGAACACTGGCATGATCAAGCAAGCTCTTCACATCTGGTTCCAACTTTGTGTTTACATCAATTGAGAACCCTTGTCCAGGCTTGCTATGTTCCTTCAAGACGTCTGAGGCAAAACAGAAACCACTATTGTGCTGAACCACCTGATATGGCCGTTTCTAGCAAATTGAAAAGATCGTTTGCTAATTCAGGATGATTAAACAGTCACCGTGGCCCGAAACGACCAAAGCAATACCTACCCAGAATGCAGCTTAAACGTGCGATCCCGAAACACAAGCCATTGCTCGACTAACATGGCCTCCCAGCATGGCTCTTTCCAATCAGCCATCAAAGATCGATCAACAGTCGCTTAACGCCCACCATGCGGGACATTGCAAGTCTAACTTACAGGTTAGGTCTAACTTAAGCGCACAAAATACAAGAAAATGTGCGCACCTTGCGTTGGGTGCGCTTGCCAAGCCAGGGCACAATCATAGACCAGATGGACTTGAAGATCCACGGCGTGTTGATGAGAATAAGCTCCCCCAGGTGCTCAGGGTAAAAGTCCTGATCCAGCGCTAGCACACGCTGCAGCATGGTACGTGCAGAGTGGAACTGGTAGAGGCTCTGCACTTCCCATGCCAAATGCGCGTGTTGTAACACAACTTGGTCAGATCACCAAAGCGCGTGCCTTGAAGGCAACACTCCTGCACTAGCCAGAGGTCGCTCATGTGAACGTCATGCCCTAAACTCACACGCACTCACGCCTGGTTCACCTGGTCGCCCTCACCTACATAAGCTGGACACTACCAAAGATACACAGAGCAGACATCAAAAGCTGAACCTTTGATTCGTACATCTTCACTTGCGACTAGCGGCAAATGCATTACCGTTTATGAGCCGGATAGAAGTACAACGCTAAAAGGGCTGGCAATCGAGCAATGTTGCAATGCGAGAGGGTGAGAAAAAGATGAAAGAATATGAAAGTCGTGTGTGTGTTGACGCGCTTGCTTGCTTGCGTGCACTCGCGCACCACGCCATCGAGGTCGAACACTGAGGTGGAGCTGTGGATGCGCCGCCCCACCTCCCGAGAACACGCAGGGAAGCGAATATGCAGCAGCTTCTCCCATTCATGTACATGGTTGCGCTCCAGCCTTTCCATGCTGGTGACCTGCAGCCTTCGCACGCGAGTGGCTACCCTTCAGATAGCTGCTATTCACTCCTCATTGCACATGACATCAGAAGTGTCAAACATCACACAAGGGAGCAACCCTTGACTCATGTACTGTTACCAACATCTGGGGGACTATGTTGGATTTCATACACTTGATTCCATTGGTTTGGATTTACTTGCACGTAGAAAAAGAGGAGTGATCTCGATTAAGTGCTTGCCTGAAGAAGGGCACCCGGATCGATGAGGCCCATGCGCACGATGTACACCGGCCGACCCAGCTTGTCAACCTGACCAGTCGCCACCATCCCACAAAAAAAAACTCTCCTCCCATTCAAGTTCGCACACAAAAGAGTGCTCCAGTGTGAGTACTCTGTACAACAAATTAAAAAAGAACAGTGGTCAGGACATCCAGCTCTTGACTACTAGTCCCTTTCAAATGGAATGAGCACAAGCTCCTCAGTTTCACCACAAACCCGGGCAGAGTCAAAAGCACCTGCGTTCAAAGTCCCAGGGTCCATATTTGAAATTCTTGACCTATCCAGAATGACCCAAAGTCGTGCACTGGAAAAGTTAACCAACTGCAACTCAGAAAGATGCTCTTGTGACGAAACATCCCGTAGTCGTATTTCTATAAAAACCAAGAAGTACATCAGGGTGGCTACCTGATGTACTTCAATTGCGTAGCAACTTTGGTGCCCCCTTTTGTCTCCAATGTGCATCGCGTCAGCTAGTATCCAGATATGAAATCAAAAGGCGATGAATACGCAGTGACAATTGCAACCAGAACTGGTCTTGAATGAGACATCAAAACGCAGTGGTAGCAAGCGATACACAGATGAAACGCGGGTGCAGGGCTGACGCTATCGGGCAATCCAGGAACGCGCGCCTTGTGGTGGCCGTGCGGGTAGAACTGGAGCACCTTCGGTCCTTCTGGGAAATCAAAACCCGACTCCAGGATATCATCCACTCCCTCCTTGAGTCGCCAGTTCAGCATCGCCACAAGCATCTCAAGTGCCTGTGCGTCCGCAGGCCAAGCCCCCAGCCGCATCCTTACATGTCACTTCACCGAACGGTCAGGTCGAGATAGCTTGTGTTTGCACTGTGCGTGCGGGTTGATATTCTCAGGTATTGCGCAAGCCTCCACTTAGACTGCGGTGAGCGCCCATGCGATTACTTGCATGCAGCGAGTCTGGTGGGCACCAACTTTGCTCAGCTACGTTGGCACTTGGCAGCCTTGCTTCCCGCACTCGTTTAAACCAAGGAGCACGGTGCCAGTGCCAACTACAACAGAAGCGTGGAGGCGGGCGCCGCGCCTTGTCCACACAGCCGTCGCGGGCGCGCACAAAACGAAGCATGAGGAAGTGCAGCTCGGGCCCCTCGGGAGGCAGACGCCACTGCCTGAACGCGCCAACACATGCACAAACGCCCCGACTCAGCCTCAAGTCAAAATGAGAGCAGGGACTGTGCCGAATTGAGTGGGAACAAGCTGGACAACAACTATATACCGAGCCAACAATTTGTGCCACGACCGACGGTACGCTGCCCGCGCTAGCAGTGATCGCATGGAACCAGCAAGCAGAGAGCGGCGGACAAGGCGCTGGCCTCCGACGTCTCCTCTCAAGACCTCTTCTCAGGCGCAGCACACATCCTACCCTGGGCATTGGGCTTACGACTAGACGTTGACCAATGATTAGCACCGACGTGGCATCTTTGAAAGTGCGGAAGCGACACGTCTGGGCACGCACCCTCGGCTGTTCAGGGCCAGCACACGCTCACTCAGAGCAATCAAGGCGTCCACCTCAGCCTCTGTCACTGCCTCCTGCAGAAAGTCGAGCTGGCGGGCCACAGTCTGGTGCACCCTCAACCCAGAGGCTCCTGATTGGCAAGTCCCTGCGCCGTGACCAGATGGCCCTGTACGGCCCGGCCCTCCGAACTGGCTGGTGCCGGGGTGGGGCTCCGAAACGCCAGCTGGCTCTATGTGACTGGTCGGTGTGCTTGGGGGCGTGGAGCTGGGCAGGCTCGCTTTGGTGGCGTCCCCAGCTGCATCGCCATAGCAAAAGGGGCCACGTAGGAGGGCGTGCGCTCGTAAGAGTGAACCTCGTCTAACGCCTTCAATATCATGACTATCTGCAATGGAGAGGGATTCTGCTGCCCCGAGCGCACGCTCGTTGAGGCAACATATACTATATCTGCATCATACATGCTTAAGTACACTTAACTCAAGCTGTGGGCACTCATTGTATGCATAAAATTCAACAGGGTCCTTGACATCATCAGCGATGGAGAACATGAGCCCCTTCACATCCTGCAGCTCTGACCTCTGCTGCATGAGGGTGTGCTCTCAACCGCTACCGAGTTCGGTACCAGCACCGCGGCGAAAAAGGACTCTATCGCTCGCCAGGTGGAAGATTACCATGAAGAGATCCCAGGGCCAATCATTGACTGGCCCAATACATCGACCGATGAAAACGAAACGGGGCAAGAAAGAGAATGATCTTGAACCAATCAAGCATCACGCTGTTTGCTAAGGCGGTTTGTACGAGAACTCGCGAGCCAAACCTGCCGGCCAGCGCGCCCGATAACACATTATCAGCGACGGCAGGCAACTCCCACCCCCACATCGACCAAACAGCCGAAAAGCCGAGGATTTGACGCAAACCCAACTGCGCCATCCAGAACAGCCGCAAACAAGGTGTGCTACAACTCCAAGCAAAATTTTCGTCAATAATATTATTCGTCAATTACCGGAGCCTTCCCTACTGGTCCGAAGGCGACACAATCAGCGCAGACGATTCTAGTCATTCTCCCACCTGGCGCTTGAAACGGCTGAGTGTCGTACGCAAGAGGCCTGCGGTTGGGTGATCCTCCGCAAGAGCTGGCCAGGGAGCTCTGCATTGTCTGATGAGAAAACGCACTGGCAAAGGATCCAGTGGGGGAGTTGGGCAAGCTGGTGTAGTCGTCCTCGCTCTGGGACCCCGCGGCCGCCTGTGGCCACCGCGCCGCGCCCGCAGGGAACCTCCAATCCAAGGGCTAGGGAGATGTGTCCAAGATATGTTTCACAAGAGGAATGCAAGAAAACGTTGGTGGGTGTTGCGGACCAGGCGGATGCCTCATGTATCGACAAGAAAAAAACGGGGGAACGATCAAACAGCACGATGATGTGCCCTACATGCTTGTGCCGCTCAGAGGGGATGGAATGCCAGTACCCAATGTCCTGAGCGGGGTCGTCGAGTGTACACTCCCTGTGTCAGCGGGTGATACACACCACGCAACTGGGGATGCTGGCAACGTAGCCCTCAGCACAACATCGAGCGCTGAATCTACGGCTGAAATCAAATGCACGGCTGACGCAGACGGAGGATCCCAAGTTCCTTTCGAGGCTTGTGCTGAGCAGAGAGGGAGGGGCCGCACCACATCACCGTTTGTGCTGCGAGCGAGCGACTTGCGCCGTCCGCTCGCCCTGCGCGCCCGTTCCAGCACCTTATCAATCCATCCGAGCAACAATATCAACAACAAAAACACACAAAAAACCACACATAAAACGAAAACCCAAGGAGATGCGTGTTGACCCACTGATTGGTGAATCCACAGCAAAAGGCCAAGTAGCATCCTCCTCGGATGATGAATGGCTGCAAGAATAGCCATAGATGAGATGGCTCCACGCTCCCACAAACGGTGATACCGCACCCAGAGCTTGTGCGCCAGGCGTGGCCCAGCATGAGGTTATCGGCATGACGCTGGGAGCTGGTTTGTAGCAGCATCACCTGCTCGTGCCGCTTGTGCAAGGCCACAATCTGCAATTGAGGCCAAAGAGCAGCACACTTGTCAAGACATATCAAACGGCGCAGGCACAACCATGATCAGATCAACGAATGAGATGGACGATTGTCGAATGGACAAACAACCTGGAGAGTTGTATGAACAACGGCACTGACAAACCCAGGTTTGAGAATGGCACGTTAAAAATTACAGCGACAAATTACGAATAGTATCTCACATGAATACGAAATACTGTCACTGTCAAGTGTGCCAATAGTAACATTTGGGAAGACAACTCTCATAGACAAACATGAACATCGCCATGTACACGGCTAGCCACAGCTGCGGCGCCAGAGCGCAGGTGTGCCTTGGGAAGTGCGTGCCTGGGCCCATCCCACGAGCAGACTGAGCACCGAGAGCCCCACAGCGATGCGAAGCATGTGCACGCTGCACTCTACCGCCTCCGGGGCACCGCCGGTGTACTTGAGCAGCAGGTACACGGCTGTGCTGATGTAGAACGAGCTGCGCACAAGCCTCTCAACGCTCAGGTCCAGACAGCAGTCCAGTGGCTCGAGCTTGTATGCACACCGCGTTGCGGCCAATTCACACCGAATGCGCGCACCAGATTTCAGGAGGGAAGGCGCTCGGTCAGCCAGAAACATATAAACGTGTTTCATGATAAACTTTTTCGATCGCACGGCAAAGTCATGAGTCGTGGCCAGCTATATAGGAAGAGCATGTCTAACATGCAAGCTGTAAGCATCCTACTGGATCCGTAGCCTGATAAGCTCAACCTGATTCGTTTAGAGATGCTGCTCTTGGGGATGTCATGTCGCAGTTAGTGGCCTGGTCTTTCTCTCCAAGGAAAGCAGATGAAGGGCCGCTGGCAGCTGCTCCTGAGTTTGACTCCTTGTCGCAAAGGGCAGCCAAATAGGGCCAGCGCAAGCTCTTGCTGCGCTCCCACTGCTCGGTGCGAGATGGACAAGGTCCGTCGGGGTCGGGTGTTACCTGAGAGCGTAGAATTGCAGCTGGCCGCGCGACGGTGAGGCGAGCACCCACACCGCCGCTGTGCGCACAGCTGAGAACAGCGCCACGTCCACAAAGTTGCAACGCTTGGTGCCCGATCCCATGCGCAACTCTCCCAAGTACCTGCAAAGCATAGGGGCGTCGTGATGCAGATTCAACACTGGGCAGTGAGCGCGCCGTCACAGAAGATTGATGTTGCCATTGAGTTTTCATCCACCAGGATGTACGCTTCGGTATTTGGTTCATATGTGCTACAGCCAAAACATGGGATCAGCATTGCAAAATATGTTGACCAGGAACCAACAACAGAATTAAATCCAGATACCCCTGCAGTTATTTTGCACAACTGCACTCCATAGGAAGTGTTGCTAATTCTTGAACATATCTCCAGAAGAACCCTTGTGCGATCACAGGTGGCATCAACTCGTATGCTTGCACCAAACCCTACCATCCGTGAATTCCGTGAAAAATTCAGAGAACGTTGAATGTGCTAGGAATCAATGGCTGCCGATATGGCCATTCAGATGTTCAAGTTTGACCCTTCATTGATTGTGTTAGGCAATTACAGAGTGATGATTTAACGTGAATATGATGTCCCAGAATGAGATCCACGTATGGATAACCTCAACGATGTTAAAATAGTGTAAGAGATGTCCATACGCACTGGTGTGAGAAATGTACTCACATGCGAGCCTCAGATAGGTGAAGCGGGTACCCACGTGAGGTGTGAGAGTTATGACTGTTGAATAAAGCTTCATGATCAAATTAAGTGTTGCCTGAGATGAGTTAAAGTTATTACAAGTAAAATCATAGAGCCTTGAATCCAAACGGTAATCAGTCCTGAAACAGAGCGGTGTGGACAGTCTGCAAATGTGGAAAGTAAAGAGGACACAAGATGCACAAGGGCGTGCAGTACGACTTACCACACACCAACAAGAAAGAAGTTGATCGTTACGCCAGGAACCATACAAACTTTCATCAACAACTTTCTAATCATGTTCAACCTTATGTAGTCACATAAGGAACCACGAAAAAGTTCCCGATGACGGTCCTGTTTTCGTGTAGACTGTCTTGCTCTAGTGACACTGTGTCTACGAAAGTTTGGTTTCGTACATACTTCCCCATAGATTCATGAATGGTATACATACATACCATAAGCACATATACCATAAGCATTGAGCCAGGTAGAAGAAATTCGCACACCTGACGCAAAAGTATGCTTGGGCGGACACTTCTACCAACGCCAAACCGCGTAACACCCACGTCCATCGTTGCATTCTTCGTTGCGCCTCGTCCCCGAGGCGTGACAAAGAGCTAGTCCAACCATCGCAGTTGATATCTTGGATTGTCATGGTGTATACAAGTATGAATATAAATTTATGATGTCTTTAATCACGCCATTTTTCCAAGAAGGCTGGTCTACAAGGTGCGGAATATGTTGAGTGCACGTACACTCAGCTGCAACGCGAATGTTTCAACAAACTTGTAACGTCGAGCGAATCAAGAGGAAACGCATTACGCTAATGAATGTATTTATCGCCTCCGAAGAAAATGTTTGAATCTCGATCGCTGGTGAGAACTGAGGTCTTGCTGATGTGGACAGGTGCTTCGGTAGGCTTAGATCCGACCGCCCCGTAGTCTGGGTTGCTGAACTCCCGAGCCGCAGCGCAAGAGCAAAAAAAAACACAAACACCAAATGCAGACAATTCAAAGAACACCATGAAAATTGTTCCGGAAATCCCTTTGAAAGGAATTTTCAACCACCAGGTTGCATATCCGTGTGCAAGGCTCCGCTTCCACGCATAGGACAGTCGAGGCCCGCACTATGGGTAGCGTTTAACATCGGGAGGCCCGCCTCACGTAAATGAGTTATCTGATTATCGAATAGCGAATGATCATATCAACCACCTAAACCAACACCATAAATGCTCGTGGTTCCAAAGTTTTGACGGTTTAACGGATGATTCGAAAGCCCAGGTATCACAATTGTTGTGATTCCTGATATAATATTTGCGATAGTTGTCTTATGCTATCAGTATCTTTGTTATCATTATTATTGTCACTATTTTCATGATTATCAATATCTATGTAATTATTTTCATCATCACATTCATTATTGTTACTATTATCATTATCATGCTTATTGTTTATGTGATTTGTTGATATTCTGAATGAAATTGTGTTGGTCATCATTCATGCTATTTTTATCATTGAAATAATTAATGTTATTGATATCATAAACACTGCTGCAATTAGATGCATGATTTTCATGGGTATGATCATTACTATTGCTACTTTTCATATTATCATTACAAATATTTTTGAGACAATGATGCAAATCACCATTATGATTATGGTTACTCATATGAATGAAATATTTTCACTCGCCGTCGAGATTTTGGGATTTTTGGTTCGTGTGCCCATCCATGTGTTGGTTGTTTCCGATTGTGAACACGTCGCGTGGCCCCGTGGGATGTTCGATTCTATATACGCTAAACTCACAGCAATGCTGAAGTCGAGGGTCTTTGGTTTGACACCCCGGTGATGAGTCTAACTTAAAGTCTCACCCCACACCAGATCAGCGTTTATGGTATGAGTTGGGTTTACGGCAAAATGGGTATGAGTTCATCCCTAGCGATGGGGTCGCGTTCATTCATTGCTAGGGCGACAGATCTAGGAGGCTCCCGCAGTTGGCCAGCACAACGTGCAGACCAAGCGGCGATGCATACCCTCGCAGTGTCCGATGAAGGAGCGACCTAGGGATTTCATTCGATACCCCAAAGCTGTTCATACGACTGAGATTCCGCATGAAATTGATGGATGGGGTCGCTGCCACTGAGATTTGTCATGAACTGTTCACTCCCCGAAACTTGAAAGAAGGATTGGTTCATTGTATCGAAGCGTGTCATGGTGAGTGATGCGGATGAGCCCGAAACTTGATAGAAGGATTGGGTCGGTTCCCCGGAACTTGCTGAGCTGTTCAACACAAACTACTAGCTTTGTGAGCTCCCGGAGTTCTTTCGACCACTCCGCACGACCCTTTGCCGCCAACAGTCAGTGGTCCTTATTTCCGCGTAGGCTTTCGCGGCGTCGAAGATTCACAGCCGTCCTTCTATGAGCGTGGCAAATTCTGTACACATACTGGCCATTTGGCTCAGGCCTGAAATGCCGTGCAGATAGTGAAGGCTGGCTCCGGAACTCCGGACCACGGGGGAGGATAGCGCTTCCCCGAACCCGAATCAGCGCGCGATCTTCGAAAGCTATGCGGTGCGAGATATCTGGCCCCAATGGTTTGCTGAGTTGAGTGTGTCGATGAAATCTAAAGGATAGCACTCAAGTTCTGCCACACGGAAGTTTGCCCAATACATGGATGATAGTTGAAGATGATGCTCGTGCGATTTCGCACAAAATTTCTTGTGTATGACGGTGTTCGCAGTCTGCACCTGAAAGGTTTTGCTCCGAATGCAACAGCAAGTGATTAATTGCCTGCATGAACCAACGCATTGTTGATAATTTTCCAAAGAGCATTGCTATTTTGTCATCCACACATTGCTTATGCACGTTGTGCTGCGCACAGGATGCTAGTAGATAGGTTTGTGATGCTCGTTTGCATCAAGGTATTTGCTTGATGGTTGCAGACCTCAGTTGCTGGAGAGACATCGGATTCCAGCCAGTTCCAGAGTTGTGAGGTGGAGCGCAGCGTTATGGGGGTTGCTATTCCTTTCATCTTTAGTTGGGCTTGTGGAGTTTGGGTATTTCAAGTCGACGACATCATTTGGAAAACCGCCTAACTCTGATCCATCTTCCTACATGGTACAAATGGGCATATTGACGAAAACCTGACCCAATATGTCACCAAGGTCACAGAAAATAGTCTAAGTAGCACTTTATGTAATGTTTGACTGGCGCCGATCTGCAAGTATTCACATGAAGTGTCACAAAGAAAGGATTATTGACTGCAACGTATTGCATTTGTGCCGGCATCAAGTGCCATTGGTTTTCGGGAGGGCGGCTGACCTGTTCGCCTGCTAATCGACGGTTGCTACAGGCAGGCGCTAGTGCCGAGAACGTCACTGCGCACGAGCAGATCTGGCGTTTCCTCACGCTCGGGGGGCAGGTGGCCATTCATTTCGTCTCGCCCCTGATCATGTACACAACCTTCATGCTTCTGTGGGGCTCTAGATTTTGGTGTCTTCAGCAGTTTGTACGGGTCATTTTATCATCCGTGGAACTGCTCTTGACGGTCTGATATTCAGATATGGAGAGCAGTATATTCGCTCTGCACTGTTGTGTTTATGACAACGTCAATGCGAATCTTGCAGATTCTATCTAGACTACACTGTGCATGCCTAAGGCGTGAGGTAGTCTGCTTAGCGCAAAAAATGACATGGGTGGTGCACAGTTGGTGGCGACAGACATGCTTATGTCTACAGAAGCTGCTTCAGAGCAACACTCCCAAATTTTGTTTGTTAGCGGCAACTGGTACGATGCTCGCAAGGTCAAAGAGGTGCGCCAAAGGTCATGCCATCTCGGAAAACCAAATTTTCTGTGCCAAGAGAGAGGTCCTACGCAAGTTTGCTCGATTAACTTGTGCGCTGCCATTGAAAGCTTTCCCCGTTGGCATTGAATGCAGCAGGCACAATTACCTGGCTCCTGTAGAGATACCAATCACAACCAACAGAGCCGCTGTTTTGATTGCAGTTACTTGGTTTGTGCTGTAGACTTCTGAGGAGGTGGTTGAGCGCACGCGCAGGTGGTAAGGCTCACCCGCATGTTTCCGGAGTGCACAGTGCTGCTCACCGGCGGTGTGGGCAGGCTCTCGGACGCCAGGCGCGCAGCGTCCACTCCCCCCCTGCTCTGGATATCCTTTGAGCGAAGCGTTGGTTGTAGGGAGGGAGGTTGAAGCGTTGGAACAGTGCCGCATCCGCAGCGCTCTACGATGGGCCCGTGAGTGCTGCAGCTTTAGGGAGCCAGCGTGATCAAGTAGCTTCCCTGTAGCGCGCGCCCACAGATGGAACCGTCAGAGAGAAAAAGATACCTCATGATGAAATGTTGCACATTAAGGGAGCAGTCAAGAGTCAACAGAGGATGCGATTGTTTGTTCCTGCATTTGCTGCTCTCTTGAACTGCCAAAGGGAGCTGTTGTGCATGCTGTTGACCCTGTGACATATCCCTGACATCGGAGTATCTTGCGCAGAGTGGTGCTATGTCGTTGTTGCGAAGCCTTATGCCAACAACTGCAAAGTTCAAGTCCGATCTCCACTCGGCCCTGCTTGGGATGATAATACATGCCGATTGTTTCCTGTATTCAAGCTGCAGGCATGTTCATAGTCGGACCCACAACAATCACAAGAGCTGGATGCTCATAGAGCCTTGCCGTGCCGGATTCCTTATTTGGTAGAGTGGTTTACCGCGTGGAGCGTTCTATCTGCTTCCCTAGGTGAACTTTCTGTTTTTGCCAATGATTTCTCATTGCTTGCGCTGCTCAGCAAGTCTTCTTCCATGTGTTCGGCGTCGCAGCAACTGCTTTATCCGCCGCCGTGAAGTTTGGCAGGAGCCCAGTTGAATCCTGAAGCTTATCGGCACCAGAATCCGCTGTTGGGGATGCAGGTCCAAGGAGCTCGGGGGCGAGTGCCTGCGCATGCGGGAGCTGCTGGTGGCGGCGGGCGTGCCAGCGGGGAGGGTGCGCGTCTACAGCGGCGGGCGCGTCACCGCCCACAACGCTGCCCTCCTCTTGCACTTCATCAAGGTGCTCCACGCCAGGCTCCCGCGGAGGGGCAGTCGGCCCGTTGGATCCGCCTTCAATTGAGTCTAGGCAAACAAAGAGGTGGTGTCCGTGCATGTTGCAGAGCTGTGTTGAGTAAGTTGGTGCTACCTCCTTGTTGAACAATTTGGGTTGCATTCCAATTAGCGGAGAAATGGCAAGGCGTGCTGAATCGGACAGTTGTCCTCGACTGCATGCGG
>NHOP01000649.1:0-13671 GCA_018697155.1 Pyramimonas parkeae | reverse complement strand
CTTCCGATCTCACTTGTGCTGGAACACAGCTGCAATGATTGCAGCCAGGATGCACGGAGCTTTGCAGTCGTAGAGCGCTTGCCTGACGAGTGCGTACCCACTTCATGAATTCAGATACAGATACCATCCTACAAAAACATATTCGTCACCAATCACAGTCATACCACCATGAAAAACACGTGGACACATGCACTTACGCAAATATATCGTCAAACATTCATGCAAGCCAATGAACGAGTAGCGTTTGAAAAACATGCTCGTCAGAACATTGATGAATGAAAGTAATCGTGGCTGTATACATGCATGTCTTCATGTACATTAACGTGCACACCTACGCACCTGCATGCATCCATGCAGATCAACGCTTTTGCGCTACCCTTGCCCAATGGAACATTCACAAATTGACGCTGACTGAATTCAACGGGTTCGCAAATGTGGCAGTATTCAGATCTTGCGGATGACCAAAATCATATATGGAATCAAGAAAATGATGCAGACAGTCTGTTGATACAGTCTGTATATACACTACAAGCCCATATCTTTCTTCCGCCTCACACAAAGTCCTGGCACCCACCGTCCACAGTTGTGCGTGGCGCTGGTTTTGCCCAGGATGCGGATTACCACAGGCAGCAGGCGGAGCGTTGAGCCGCCAGCCGGCGTTCGCGACGGCAACAGCGCCTTCTTCCCAGCAAGGTCCGCGCGCCCAAGCAGCAGCGGCAGCACGGCCCCTGCGGCTCCTGGGGCTAGGGCCCAGAAGGCTTGGACTGGGGGATGTCGGACAAAGGCAGCGCACGCTCCCAGACCACGCGCGTTGCCTCTAGCGTTGCCACGTGCGTTGAAGGAAACATTCCAGCCTGCACACGAGGCTCGGGAGGCGGTATGGGCCCGCACGTAGCAAGAGAGGTCCGGGCACGCTCGGCCGTCCAACAGAGTTGGGTGGTATACTCGAAACACAACAGGACCCAAGACAGAGTCCAGGTCAGCATCGGAACTGTACCACAGCCACCCTGATGTTGCTCCCGGCACATGAGGGGAGGAGGAGGAGCGAGCTGCATGCTCGCTCAGCGGAGAGTGGCCGCTGGCTGATCTGTGGAGGTGCTGGGGTGCTGTGGTGCGGGTGTAGTGGTTGGATGGGGAAGGGGCATCGGCGTCGGGAACATGGTCTGGTCCGCGTGCGTAAAGGCGCTCCTATCAGCAAGTTCACCCACAATAATCCTCAGACAAGTGCTCGGCACTGGAGGGATCAGGTAGTGGAACGTCGAACTCAAACCGCCAATTCAACAATGTTTCTCTGGCATTGAATTGGCTCTCCTGAAATGGCAAATGGCACAACATGGCAGGGTCTGTGCGCAGGTTGCGAGATAAGGAATCCCATGCTGGACAGTGCGAAAGGTAGATTGCGCGTTTTTGTCGATAGAGTCCTGGGTGCAACCCACTGAACGAGATTGTTCGGTGATATGTCGATGGCCACGCGAGCTGGCGGACTGACCTCCTTTATTGAGTGGCCATATAAGGCTTGAGCAGCACCATGTTCTCTGTCTCATTCCAAAGGTAATGCACGAATAATTCGACAATGGAGAGCCCGTTTGTTGTATCTTGAATTGTTCGAACCAGTTGCACGTTTGCAGCCATTGATCTGGGGCGCGGTACGGCCAAACTCAAGAGAGAAACTTAAAGCACCATAGAACATGATCCACAACAAATCATCGACCATGGCAACAACCTCCCTCATCAGGATTCGAACATGCATCCCTAGGGTACAAGTCTGCAGGCCTACTAGCAATGACATCTCGAGAGAGGTCGGGGATGATCTGCCCTACAGGAAAAGCCTCGGCTCTTGTTGGAAATAGGGTGTGCTTGGAGGGCCTAATCGGATTCGATAGAACTGTAACTTCCTTCTTGCTTCCTAGAGCCACAGTCGAAAACCTCCTGATTGCAGGTGCTTACCCAATTTGTCTAACACCAAATACAAGTTTTTATCCACAAGAATTTTTGAGTGTTTTAGCCATTGACATAATTGTTCGCTTATCGATGATAACCTGCCAGACAGCATAGCCGTCGATGAAACATTGGTCGAGGCACATACTGCCCATGTCTGGGCTCAATTGCAGGTGCCCTGTTAAAACACAAGCCGAGGCCCTATCAGTTCTTCTGATTTCTCGGATATTGATTCATCCTCAGGCACACTGGCCCTTTAGTCAACTTGCATACGAGTATAGTTGGACCAGCGCTTGATTCAACCGTTGCAAGCGACCTGATAAGTTTGCCTTGTCTTGGACGCGGAAGCAGCAGTACAGCTCTCTTGGGTAGGACTGTAGATGACTTAGGTGAGGCCTCACAACTGTTTTCAGGCGTACACCCCGTCGTCACAAACGCAAGGACACGACTCATGCACAGCCTCGGGCAGTTGTAGCAGCTTGCATACTATCAACAAACAGTCAACAAGGGAGTCGTATTGCTTCACTGTACGACCTGGAGAAGCAACTCAATGCCCGGGTTGTCAATAAACGCGTACTAAGCGACCAAGGGCGGCCGGTAAGATTTCATGGAATTCAATTCATGATTCCACAGCAGCACAACAAACGTCTACCTACCGCAGTAAGCCACAACCCTTAACTTAAGCGAGTTCAAGGAGTACTTCTACTTTAATTCCGGCGAAGCACAAGGTGGGGTGTTACCATAATTTCTGAGCCGAGCGCTTCTTTGAAGATGTATATTGGCCCAAGATTTGCAAACAGCGCGCATTGGCGGCGGGGTCGACTCGATTTGGGTCCCCCCATGGTTCCGGGCGGGCTGGTGCCTATACAACAAAAGGTAAGGGGCGCAGAGATGATGGGAAATAACAGATGCTGAGACTCCACCAGTACTCCGTCCACATACAACCGAATCTGCATGCGCATGGCAGTCAAACTCAGCAGAAACCGGGCGTCAACAAGGTGATCCCAAGCAACCCTTTACCTCCGAAAAAACCTCGCATTGCCATGAATGAAAAAGGTCAAGAAGCATGAGCTTGAACGGGGGACACTTCATTCGGTGACACACTTTTCTCAGAGAACAAGCAACCTGCCCCAAACTCTTACAACAGGACGTTAAATCCGTAGAAACCAACTCCCACGCGCACACCTCGCTGGCAACGTGGGGATTGGTCCAGGCGCCGGATGTGAATTGGGTGCGCGCGTGCTCCACGGCCACAAAGTGCCAGCGCCGCTGCTGGATGGTGACCTGGAAGTGCATGGTGCCCGCGTCGCCGCGAGTGTCTCTCACAGACACCACTAGAAACGGAGCATGGAAGTAGGCCTCCACTCCGTCCCCGTCTTCAGTCAGGAAGCTGGTATCCCTCGCCGCCCGTGCAGAACAAGACACTTTGTAGGTTGGCAGCTTGGTTCTTGATATCTCTTCAGGTCGAGTCCCAACGTTCACAGAGTTGTGTCTCAACCCACAATTCATCAAAGTCTTGCTGACAGGCGGGCCACCTTCATTGAGCGAGCGATCATATCAATCGATGATACGTTCATCATGTCACCTAGTTCCTTCCTTGAACAAAGAAACGCAAGGGAAAAAAACACTGGGGTGTTCTTGTTCGAGTTGAAGAACAGGATATTGAACACGCGCGCTACTAGTTCAAGGGCGAAAATTCGTTGAGTCAAAAGGACAAGCTAATCCAAAAAGAAAGAAAGTTATGTGTGTTGATATCTCAAATAGTGATCCAAGTTACAACAACCCCCGCTGACCACCAAGACTTGATTGAGCAATAACAGAAAGGATATCTTCTTGGTTGACAAGCATGGTGAGCGCAGGAACATCCATTGGGTTACGCGCAAGCATTGCCGTGTATATGGCAAAAATACTATGTTTCTCTGCAGTACTGAAACCGAGATGGCTAGTAAGCGTCTGCTTTGAGTCTTGTTGTGCATGAGCAGAAGAGCCAGCCAGGACCATGCTAGTGGGTGTGCTACCTGAAGAGGCGGGGAGTGTACGGCTGAGCCGTGTTCGTGCCAAGGGGAGCGCCCTCCTTCAACTGATCCAGCTCCGCCAGCGACTCGATGTACAACCATGTGGCAAAGGCGTACCCAGACGCAAACGGCCACTGCAAGAATCCAGATGTGGCCAACAGCCCACCCGTTGGTCGCAAACTCAGTACAGTATGAAAATACATTTGATGTGGTCGGATGGTGTCAATAATGAGGGCATCTGCAAGTGGCACAGCCTCATAAGAAAGACCGCATTTGTAGAACCAGAGCCAACGTTCCGGCCCAATTGGCAGCAAAGCAACAAATACACAGAAGTAAATCATCGTCTGTCAAAATATCAACGTTTTGGACGAATAGAATGCAAGCAGTGTACCGGTGATGAAGCTCGCGAGGTACAACAATTCGCACGCACGAGAATAGTTGGAAGTGACGCAATTCAAGTTTTCGTTGTACCCTGACTGTGTATCCAGCTCAACGATTTCCATCAAGTGCCCTTGCAGAACGCCCATGCCGTGATGTGCTATGCATAGATTCAGGAGCACCCATGCCTTGAGTGAACCACTTTGATTTGGTTGCAGGGAATGCTGATGGTGCACAACACCATGAATAGCAACATCCAATTTTGAAGAATTGCGCACATGATTTTACGAAACCAGCATGCGGCATACTGATGTGAGAAGGACGCGCACCTGAGGGCACCCCGCTCCAAGCAGCCCAGAAGTCAGCCCGTCCAACTGAAAAAAAGATCCTGGCCCTTGACTCTGCACGCAACGGCAGCCCACATTCTTCGTTAGTACGGCGCTCCAACTGTACAATGATGAAGCATGTACGCTGGAATGGTGAGATACGCTAGGAATGGTGAAATAACACATATTTCAAACCATCCAGGCATGATTTTGAGGTTGTTTGCGCAATCGAACTGGTTGCGTGCAATTCAGAGGTTAACTGCCATCCAGCAAGGTCTGTTGAGAAATCGTCGGCAGAGGCTGAAGCCCATCCCGCTCGAGTGATAACGCCGTTCCACAGACTTGATCTTCAAAGGAGGGAGAAGGACATGGTTGAACTTCCAACGGGTATGGGTGCCATCACTCGTGAACCAGAGGTAGCCCTTCAGCTAACATGGCATGTGTGCGACAAATCACCGGCCGAGGCAGAAAGCTGCCACGCTGGATCTCGAACATGGGACCATAGAAGATTCAGGTAGACGCTCGAACAATCCAGCCATCTTCCATGTGCAACTTGGTTGGGCATTCGCAACAAATTATTGTACTCAACAGCATTTCGAGTCGACCAACAAACACAAAGAAGGGTGGTTATCAAGTGGAGCGAAACCTAGATAGCTGTGTCATCGTACGAGCACGAAGCATTTCGTTGAGAATCTGGGCTCATGGAGTTACAACTTGCAAGACGTATTTCGGATGGCTTTGCTGGAAAAGCATCGGTGTGTCACTTCTAGGGAAATGTATCCATATCCCGCTGCGGGATACGTCTGCAGGATCCAATTATTCATCCGCATCCACGGTTGCAAGCGGGTCAGTCCTGTACAGCGAGCGGTCACGTCAATCAACTGTTTTCTCCATCACTTTTGCCACCTATAACTGTGTCGAGTATCAAGCCTCTCTAAAGATTGTGGAATCAGAATTCACCGAAGATGTTTCTCGACACCACCACTGCAGGTCTCTCCTGGATGCCTATACATTATCATGGCACCGGTTGCCAGATAATCGATCCATCACATTTGGCCGGTTGAACATACATGAAGCTGAAAAGTTGAACGATGGATTTTACCTCTGGAAGCGTGAGAGCTACATCCAGAGCCTGCAGGAGCGGGAATTTCGCAGAAGGATGCACTGCCGCCAGCAGCCAGGCGTCAAGAGTCTCCACGTTCAAGCTGCACAAATCAAGCTTGCAGGGAAATAATCATGCACAGAATCCGCACGCGTTCCCACAGACCAGAAATCCCTGCCGCAGTTCATATTGCAGTCATTGCCAACTGCAGCGAATGTATGTCTTTGGTCGGAAACAAGGCGGCTGCTCATCATCCCTCAGGTGCCCATCAAGTCTGCTAGGGCTGAGTATTCAGGCAGTGCGGAGAGGTTCACAATAAGGACTGCATATATAATATGGAATGCACTGGAATTTCGGGTTGCTGGAAATGGATTAATGCATCATAACAATACTCTGCAGGGCATAATATGCCCATGCATCATGCCGTCTGGCTTATTCTGAATATAAACGTTTAACAACAGAGAGGCCTTCATGAGTAGCTTTGACGATTTAAGCTAGTTGTATTGTTTGGCGATGGATATGCCGAGTGGGACGGCCAAACTCGCACGAGGACCGTCGCCCACCACGGAATATGCTCAATAACACATCATCAACTCAACGACTCCAGTAAAGAGGATCAAGCCCGCGCCTGGTGCAAAAAATCAATTCCTAGCCGGCTGAGCCATACATCAAGGGTGAGAACATTAACAATACCATGCGCCACGCTGAGCAGACTCGCTGTCACCACGCTTGCACAAGATTGGCACAGTCCGGTTGCGCGCGTGCTTTTTTGCAATAGCATTCATGGTCAGAACAGGTCAGCTTTATGCGACTGGTGTAGTTTCAAGACATGCCTCCACCCTGACTCTGCTGGATTCGCGGGCGGTATGCGTCTACGCTTCGGGTGTTTTTCTGTGAACGTTCAAGGCTGAAGTCCCAATACGGCATCATCCAAATGTGCACGGTGCAAGCGTGTTTCCTACGTTTCAAGCAGTTAGCCCCAAACACACACCTACACGCTGCGAGCGTCTGGAGGATGGCCGTCAACATGAGTAGCTCGTGGGGAGGGCCCCACGTGTGGTCATGTTCTTCAGCAGATATCTTCACAATTACTGCAGCAACAGATTGACAACAAGCAATAACTTGACAGCATCCACAACCGCAATGCTTATCCAATGCCAGGGATGTCAATGAGTCCTATTGCATGCAGATAGATCAGGGCGAATATGATGGATTGTAGGTTCAGGCTTGTTGGATCAAGGAGTGTCAGTCGCAGGTAGCAACTTGGCTGTCCACTGACCTTGAAGAAGAGCTTTCATCAGCCCAGCATGTATAGCTTGTGTACAGTTCCATGTACATGAGCAGATCCGCTCGTACATTCCTTTGGCCAGTTCAAACCTAACATTTACACATCATCAATGGATAAGCATCTTGTCAAGGGGAACAATGCAGGATAAGGAAATAAGCAAACGCACATGGAGGAGAATACTTGCAGCTAAGGGATGCGAACTATGGTGCACCCGTTGCAATGTAACACCTTTGTATGACTTGATTCAGCGACCACTGTAGTACAGTACAAGCGTTCCAGCATTAAGCATGAACTATACATACGTTCTTTGTATATCAGCTAAGTTGTTGTCGATCTAGCAGCTACGGCTATACACCTATCGTACTCCTCTCAGCTGAATACATCACCGAATCTTTAGACAGTCCTTTCAGCACATATAATTAATGCATGCTCCCTTTACATATGGAAAAGGATGGGCAAGCTACAGCGATGCCTACCGCGGAGACTCTGGCTTTGAACTGTAAGGCATTGCAGCCATCACCTCCACGGCCAAAAGCGACATGTTTGCATCTGCAAGAAACTGAAGCCATTAACATTTCATTTCAGCTTCATGTGAATTCATTTGCCGTTTACAAGATGACAACCAAATGGTAGTGCATGGAATATGTAGTTCTCACATGCGCTGTGGTACATCACGTGTAGGTGAAAAAGTGTAGGGATTTACAGCAGGGGGATCGATGTACGGGATGTATCAAACGATTGCGCAATCTTACAGCGAGAACTGTATGATGCCATGCACTGCGCATCAACACTCTGTATGACACGTCGTACACTTCCTTTGGCGGAACGAGCCATACTATCATACAACGAACTCGCACGTTCAGCATGTACTCAGAACACTTCAACACCGTGGAGCGAGTGTACCTTACGAAATTAAACGTTGCTAGGCTCACCTGTGGTGGGGCTGTCTCGCTTGAGGGTTGGCCCCCGAGGTCTTCAAGCAGCTTTGGCACGAGCTCGCGAGCAAACACTTCGCCCCCTCGACGCACATTTCGCACGAGTTGCTGAGCAATATGAATCTCCATATCAACATCTATAAGGCCGTACCGCAGACAACTCAACCATTCAATCGTGGTTCGGGAAATGTTGCGAAAGGGCGCAGACTCTTCAGACACGGTAATTGCCACTAGCGTGGATTACGTGCGTGTCGTTCAGGGTGGTGAATAGTCAAGCGTAGGCATACCATATAGTGGTCTGATAACGTGCTTCATACAACTACATTGGCACCACATGGAGCGGAATATACGCGCTCGGAAACGGAACCCCCACACGGAATGCTTCCGGAGAACGCACAACTTGTCGCATTGTGCGTGAAGCGGGGTCAGGGTCACAAGCAGCGAAGGAGATCCAGCCGACGAGGCTTTTGCAAATGGGAGGGCGCTTTGGAAATTAGGGTTTGAGTTTTACTATCATCGCATTGGTAGGGTTGTGGCTTGAAACACTATTACTGACGGCCCCCATGGCGGAATACCGTCTAGACGCGTGCTCCTTCCCTGCAGATAACAATTCGAATTTAAGTTCAGCCACCGCCTCCGATGCTCCTTCATGACCATGATACTCTTCAGCGTGGTGTAGACGATTATACTTCGTCACCTAGACGATATGCGCCTGAGTAAAATTATATCTGTTGTTGTTGTTGTTGTTGCATCGAGCTGATAGATTTTCCTTGTGTGATCCAAACAACCAGTGGAACCACAATAGTAGAGTTTGTTATTCCTGAGAGGTGCTCCTCCAAGATGCGGGTGGTGCACTGGCATGACAGCCATAGGCAAGGCCACCACACCAAATAGTATGTCGACATAGTGGCCAATAGCTACACCGTGGCCATAAGCAGCAGCTGTGGATCCGACATGACCATCACAACCGTAACCAGTATTCACAATCGAATAGACCTGACATCACCCTAGTGTATCCGCATGCAATGGACCGTCACCGTACTCTCCGATAAGTTATGGGGAAACGCGTGGATCACCAGGATATCCGCTCTCAGCCATCCCGGTGCGCATGTATTGGGGCCTGCGTGACTCTCATGAAGGTAGACTTGCATGGCATATGAAGCGGCGTCGGTACCAAGCTCTCAGATCTCCAAGCTAGTGGGGCTTCTTGTGCTTTTCACGCCGCAAAGCGCACTGATATACCAAAGGATACAGACAATGATAACAAAATGGAAAGGCTCTTACTCTGAAAATGTATGCACCAGTATAGTCAAATCACAATTATGGTGTGCACGTGGAGGGTTGTGAGGTCCAATCAAGTTGTATATAGTGGCAGCTGGATTGATCGTCATGTCTCACATCTGATGAAGTTCCGGCGTATTCACATTCCAGACCGGATCGTGCTGCCTTGTACGGAATAGCTGATGTAGACTATGCTGGTACTTCTACACATGCACATATCCAATGTATGTGAGTCCACAATTGAAGTGATGAGAAACATGCGTATCCCAGTGTGGCATATAGGTATACTCTATTCAATTGTGTGCTCGCTATAGAAAACTCTTAGCTAGCATACGTTGCCGTTCCAAACTCAAATAGAATGCCTAAGGTACTATCTATCCGTGGTGAATATGGTCATTCACCAAGGCCAATGAAATGACAGGTCAGGTAAATTGTATAATCATACGAAGAGAGGTTGTGGCATGAAGTGGGACCGAACAGTGACCCCTGTGTTGGGAGGTTTGGTGATGTAGAATTTGTGTGCCACATTCTATTCCAGATCAATCAAGACCTGTGAGTCCAAGCATGCCTTGGCAGAAAAAGCAAAAGATTTCAGACAGAGACTTCTCTAGCTCCCGCTCCTTCTCGGTGGTCCATTGGTCATCTGCATCAGCATGTCAACCGCATAAGCTCCCCAATCCGAATCCTGGCCACTCAGGTCGACATCATCCACTTCCTCGAAACCTCCCAATAATGGTTCGTTGCCCAACCCATGCCCTCCAACGCCATACAGCTGTGCTATGAGATCCGTTGCAGACCTGTTATCAATGTTTGCACTGGGTACACAGGAAGGGGAGACCATGTCCAAATCGCGCTCAGGTAGTTGTTGTTGCGGCATGGGTTGCAGGCGTTCACCCTGAAGGTGTTCGTGCAGTCCCATATAGGAAAACATACGCCAACACCCATACCGCACAAAAATTCATTAGTTCTCACTATTTCACTGCTTATCATTCTGGTCACGACATAATCTTCACAATGCTCGTCTCGATAATTCAACCAAAATCCCGCCTTAGGATTCTACAGGGCTCCTCTTGACAACTGATCACAAGGACACACCATTCTATGCGGTGCATATCCATATCAAGTCGCTGTTCAGATGGAGGCACTTACCATTCACAAACACAAGTACAAGGCTGCTGTGCACAGCAAGCATGAGACCCTTCCAGTCATTGTACAAAACTCGACGGGTCTCAACCAGCTCGCAACAAACATTGTCTGGTTGCTCACCTGCGATGTGGCGTCTACTAACATCGACCGAAATTCAGCTTCACCTGCATGGTTGCCTGCGCCCGTGCTCGCAGCAGGCGCATGGTGGGACCTCTCAAGGCCCATGGGTTGATACAGGTCCGAGAAGTTGAAACCCGACGCGCCTGCATGAATTGGCATGTTGTGTTGCTGTTGTCTCTGTTGCATCATCACCGCGTTCGTGTGTACCAGTCCTCGGTTTGTACCCTCTGGCATACTCATCCCCCCTGCCCCCCCACCTAGGCTGACATTGCCGTTTCCGACATGGCTGTGCGGATCTGGCGGGAGAGCTGCTGCCTCAGACGCACTCCTCATCATCCTTTCAAACAAACTTGGGCTTGAGCCATGGCGACGGCGGTGGTGATGGTCGCTGCTGCTCTGGATGAATGAACTGGTTTCTGGCGTCTGCCGCCTGTATGCAACCCTCGGATCCTCCCAACTGTCTCGCTGCCGATGATGGTGTTGGCCAACATGACGGTGATCCTGCCGACCATCGTGGTGATGCTGATGCTGGTGCTGTGGTGGTTGTTCCTGCTGTACCTGGTGCTGTGGGGCGCGGTGGTAGGTGTACGTTCGCCTCCATCCATTAAGCGGTTGCTGGTCTCTCTTCGGCAGCGCCGCCCCACAACCCCCTGCATCCTTGCGCGCCAGCTGCGCCAAGCTGTTCACCTGACAACGAAGCAGCCCAGCAAGCTCGCGGTCGGGTACGGTGTTTCGCGATGTTTTGCGAGTCTTCCATAGTCCGCATTCGGCTCTACGCGAGGCGGCTTCAGTTGATTGCTTGGTGTCGCCCCGCAGACAATGGCATGGGCAAGGAAGGTTGGGTGCACTACATTACGGCAAGGCGAAGCCCGCACTCCAGTCCGCAACATGACCGGCGTTGTAATGATTCAAGATACGCTGTGGCTACCAAATCACAACACAAAGAACCTGTTGAACCAGCCCATTTCACGGTGACTGTTCTGGCGATGGGTGCGAAAACTAATCAGTTGACGATGAAGCACGGGCCAGCATGTCGTTTGAAAAATCATCAGCCGAGGTAATCACTACCACTGTCAGCGCTCAAACTGGGACAACAGCGAAACAAGGTCGACAATTAGGCTACCATATATGGTCGCACGAGACAGATAGAACAGGTTGTTCGGTTTCGGCAATACAAAATCACAAGTGGATCTAAGTCACTTCCTCTAGGTTCCACTGCAAACTACAAGACCAGGTGCGGCAAGCGAAAAGATAGACAATCTGCTCGTCCAATCAAGTACTTGTGATGAGCAGCATGAATGCTCACCTCGATGATCTCCGGCGCGGTACTGTGGTCCCCTACAGCCATCACCGTGTCTTCCTCCTCCTCGTCGTCTGAGACCAGAATTACGACTGCGTCTGGAGGGGGGGCCCTGGGGGCGCTCGGGCTCTTCTCCCTTTGCTGCGCTTTCTGCGTGGTCTCGTCGTTGCTCAAGCCTTCCAGGTCCTCCTCTGGTTTGTCCCGGGAACCCCGCTTGGGTTTGGAGTCAGGCTCTACAGGTAGGAACTGGAGCGGCTGGCGCCAGCGCTGGTCCTCAACTCCGACTGGCTTCCAAGAGGCTGCAAGTTGGCACACGTGCTCTTGCAGAAGTCACTGCAGAAGATTGAGAGACGTCAGGAGGGCAAAGGTACATGGGAGACGGGGTGATGCCAGGGACCTCGAGAGAGGATGGAAAAGCAGGCACGGTGATTGCTGGTCTGTGGCGACTCCCTGGAAGCGCAACTCACACAAGGGCACTTTGAATGCCATATGCATGCCTCCAACTTTTCAAGATCGTGCTACATCCGACGGCATGCAGCTCCATACTCAAAATACACGCGCTGGTGATAAAACAACCTCAGCTTAGCGCGCCATGCATCAAAGACGCTTCAAACCTTACATGGTCGTTAAGTGGACCCGAACCAAGTCAGCCTGGAGATGACTATCAGCGACGGCCCAAGGTCCATCCTCGTGCAATTAGGCGCACTGTTTTGTTTGACAGTTTACATCGCAACAATCACGAAAAAATGCAAATAAGGAAAACCAGAGGATGCCATCCACGCACGTGCAGATGGGTTGTCGCAAGTGGTGCACGGGAGTTGGGCTGGCCAGCGTACCGTCCGGGTTGATTTCAATCTCGGTGACGCCGTCGTCATTGAAGGGGTCTGCGATAGGGGGAAGCTGGGTGAGGATGTGGGCCATGTAGGGGTCTACTTCCAGCTCCTCCGGGTGGGCGGCGTACTGGCACAGTGGGCAGATCCACTTGCGGGCGCGAGAGTTGACGTCCAAAAAGTTGGCCAGGTCGAAACAGGCAAGGTGCTTGCAAGATCGGTAGCGCGCCGGCTCTGTAACCCTCGTGGCTCCAATAGGGCACCTGTGTGCACGGCGGAGGCGTCCAAGCGCTGAAAAAGATAGAGATCAAGTAGGGCAGACAAGACGGGTGACGGTTGTATTGAGGGATGCGTTTGAGTGAAACCACGGACGTTGCAAAACATCCTTCGGGAACTCAATGAACCATCTGTACAAGCCACAGTCGGGCTATTGCATTGCATAGAAAATACAGGGACACGAACCCAATGGGATCGGGGGAAGCCACGCCATCTGTCGGGGGCGAAAAGCAGACTGCGAAACTCCAAAGCTTATTTGCAATATTGGCCTGCATATCAGTGTCGTGCATATGTCTACAACACAAGTCACAAGCTCCCTTGAACTTCCAAGGGGATAAAAATGAGTTGGCTAGAGCTGTGCAGCAGTCCCCATGCGACCTCCGCAAACGACATTCAGCGTCAGCGCCGCAACGATGTGTTGTGCATTGATACCAATCCATAGCTAACCACCACAAGTCAGAGGGTTGCCCTGTCGACAGCTTCGACCAACACACAAATTCGCACAAGCCTGCCCACGCCGCAAAGCAAAAAACTCTGAACCGAATCAAGCTCCTTACTTCCTGGATTTATGAACGTTGTAGGAGGTTGTTACCTCGCATGATCGTGAGTGGTGCACCACGCTGGCCTGGATGCATCCCCGATGAGCGAGTAAGAGTGTCCATCATCTACATAACAGCTGATGATGTACGGCTGGTTGCACTGTTCCGTCACTAACTGTCACACTTGCAAACGTCAG
>NHOP01000648.1:0-13677 GCA_018697155.1 Pyramimonas parkeae | reverse complement strand
GGGGGGGGGAGGCATGCGGGGGTGTGGAAGTACAACAGATCAGGAGGGTGTATGCGCTTACTTGGCATCCCCAATGCAGTCAACTAGCAGCCACTCCCTTGGTTTGCGCGTGATTATAAGTTCAATCACATCATCAAATTCAAGTCTAGAAGGTCGCCTGGATCTCCGGTATTCCAAGTCAAAAATCGTGTGCAGAAGTCAAAGATCCCTTTGCAGGAGCAAGTGAGCCTGGGTTGCGTCCGAGCCTGATTGCTCAACGCGCCCTGCTACTTCCCTCAGGGTGGACTATACTCCCGCGGAGCCTGGCAGCCTGACGGCGTCCGTGCTGGTGCGGCTGCTGGTGGAGTCGGAGCTGGGGGCCAAGGCAAGCAAGGTGCTGGACTACGGCGCGCACGCTGCAGCGCTGTCACTGCTCAAGGAGAAGAACCAGGTGCGCACGCGAGCCAAGGGGGGCTGTGCAAAGGAGGTTGTTACCTGTGTTGTCTGTCCGCCTCAAGCGCTGTAGGCGCTGTTCACTGAGACCAATGTGCAACTGGTGATGGCACGTGGCAATGCCAATACCGCTAGTAGATCCCACAATTGGATCGCGTTGATGCGTACAGCGAATGGCAGATATTCACCCTCAAGAAACAACCCAAAGTGATGATGGCGGTGGGCGTTTGACTGTTTTGTCTTTTTGCGTCTGCAAAATTGACGAGCTGGCTGTTTCCCGGCACGGGCCTCACTGATAGCTTTGTTGGTTGAGTATCCGTCTGGTCCCGGAGTGTGGCGGGCTCAATACCCATGGAGGCAGTGGTTGGTGGATTACAGTCCGCCTCGCTTTCCTCAGCGTCCTTTAGCGAATACGCCCCTGCCAATCGCAGAATTTTATTGCTAATGTCTGGCAAGTTGGCGTAGTGGGTTTGGCTCGTAGCGACGCGGCGGATGACCTGAGGTACGCAGTGGGAGCAGCCAGTGCTCTGTTCTCCTAAACTCCCATTCACCATCAAGGCTGGCAGTGCCAGACAAACACGTCCAGTACCAGCGAAGCCCCCATTCCATGTGGTGGTGCTCATGACTGCTGCTAGTGACACGTCTCTCTTGTGAACTTGCACCCTATGCACTCGGTGACTCTGCTTGCCCACCGGGAGGCGCCTGGGCCTTGGCAGGTGGAGCGCGAGGCAGCCAAGCTGATGGCGCAGAAAGCGTCGGAGAATGCCAAGGTGAAGGTGCGCGAGGGCCTTGTGGCCCAGTGCGGGCGGGAGGGAGGCGGCGGGGCAGGCACGGCGCTGGACCCGGCCTCCGCGCTGATGATGGCGCCAGAGGCGGAGCGGCTGATAGAGGCGGTCCATACATTTGGTGAGACAGGTTTTGGGCTCGAGGTGCAGAGTTCCTGCTTGCATTTGAGCTGATGGGGGCTGTAAGAGTCTGTAGGGTCACGCGGTCAATGCGTACAAATCAGTATATCAATCCGTTTCGGTGGTGTGTACTCTCAGCCACTTCTGGTCAGTGTGGCTGGGGAATATGGCGTTTTGTAGTTAATCCCGAGGGTGAATGTGTGGTACACATTACTGACAGGCTCATATATATGTTGCCATTGTAGGATGTCGACTTATAATGGAGCATGACGATTGACGCCAAAGCAGCGTCCAGTGTGCATGCTACCTGAATTTACTTTTTGTTCAGCACGCTGGAGGATGGACTCTTATTGTCCATGCCTTAGCGCGAGAAGCCGGATTGTCACCCAGAAAAACACTCAATTTTTTTGTTTAAGTACGTCGACCGATGGCTTAATTTTTGGTGTTCATACTTCCCATTGAAAAAGAAACTTCGTGTGTTGCTTGTTGCGTGGACCCTGTGTAGAGACGGGGCAAGACCTGCGCACATTGTAAGACCCTGTAGTGCACGTTGTAACCGCAATGTGGTTTTCAATGTTGGATTTGATATTTCTTACCATGGACGCTGTGTTCTTTAGATGCGTGAACACGACCAAAATCTGCATCCACGCGCGACATGCACTGGTGAATAGGCCTCCCGTGCTGCTCTGCAATCTTACAACAGCTTGTTCATTTGTTGTAGGTTTTTGAAGTACAACGTGAGCTATTTGTGAGGACAACATTCCCAAGGTTCCTCCCAACTGAATTCTTGTCATGTGTTGGTTGTGGGTCATAGTGGTGATTGGCCAGTGCATATGTGACCCTCACGCTCAGAAACTCAAGCACTGGGTATAATGTTGGTTATCCCATGGCTTGGTACCTTGAATTGTATCCCGTTATCTGCTTATTCTGATTGTATTTCATCCTCTAAGGTGGAGTGTTGGCATGGGCAGTCCGAGGCACGCATACAAGGATTGAAGTTGTGGTTTTGCAGAGAATTGCCACCTGCCCATGCAAATGCGCCCACATCCCAGCTTGTATTCGCAGTGCAATCATGACAGGAGACCTTGCAGACACTTGAAGATGCGCTTGTGTTTGCTTTGTGGGTGGGTGGTTGCTCAGGAGGTAGTTCTAGGGAGTCGTGCACTGTGATAATCCTCAGAGCTCTCTTGGCTTTCTTCTGTGTAGCTAGGGATAATGTGCATCTGGATAACGTATGTTTTTCTGAATCACTGAGGGCTTTCCATGTCGCCACTCTGGCGCTAGCAGTTGTGCACCCAGAAGAACCTAGCATGTGTGTGTGTGTGTGTGTTGTTGGGAACTCCTGTTCGTCAGCATAAACACCCGTTCTTGACTTTCAGCCCCCTGTTGGTGCAGCATAATCAAGTTTATTGAATACTAAGCCCAGTTTGGTGTGTTCGGAGCCAATAGAAAATCAGAAACAGGATCAATGCCGCGCCCGAAAAAAGTCAAGGACTGTGCTTTCTCATCAATTGCCTCTCTCAATATGCCGTCAACAGTCCATGTCCGGCGCTTGCCGTAGAGACAAATAAAACTTCGGGCTTGCTAAACGAGCCCAGTCGCCAGCAGTCAGGGGCGTGGTTGTGGGTGCATCCAAGCTTGGAACGATGCCTCTACTGTGCAGGAGTGGAGGAGGTTGGGTGCGACGCGTGGATGAAGCAGCACGACAGCCTGCAGCGCCTCAACCTGCAGGCACATCACAACGTGGCGGCCATGTCGGACGAGTTTGTGAAGGAGGCGTTCATTTCCCTCGACAAGTTCAACGAGCTTGTGCACGAGCTCCTGGTGGTGGAGATCTGGAAGGAGAAGGTGTACCCGCTCTTAGGTGCGCGCGCCTCTGCCGCAATGCAAGCCGTGCAAACACAAGCCTAGCATATGAACGTAGTTGTTCACAGAACCAGGATCTGAGGGATTCCCCATGGTGTCTATAGGCACAGCTTGTCAATACTTGGTGATTATGGCAGCTTACACCAAAACCGCGCATTATTGTGTATGCGTAAACAAATGGTATGATTGGGTTCTATCCAAATGTGCCCGGCCAGCTAGCGTGGGCTGTGAGACATCATTGGCAGAGGATTCAACCTGTCATGCTGGAGCTTGATCGCAGGGACCCGGTGTGAAACTAGCTGCTGCCCTTGTCTGCTTGCATGCCTGGGATTGTGTTCCTGGCCTCAATAGCTATTGTTGTGTCGCCACAACTATCTGATCTTGGCGTTGTTCTTGCCTTAGAATTTAACCAAAGAGTTGTTGTTCTGCCATGAATGCATACTTGACTCGATTTTGGATAATATTTTCAGCTGACCTGCTGCACGCTTGGTCTTGTATACGTGTACCTCTGTGTTGATTGTTTGTTCTTGCTCTTGTCAACAGGCTCGGAAGTACTGGAGGGTCGAGTGGGCAGTACAAACATATATCTGGTGCTCTACCATGAGAGTGTGGTAATTAATTTGATTGAAATAATGCTCTTTCACAAGGAGTCCTTGGAGGTGAGTTATCCATCCGCCAGTCAAGTGATTCTGCCTTTGATTTCGAGAAGATGCAAAGCCTTCTCCAATTTGTCCAGCTAATAGCAAGAAAGCATGTGCACTGCAACCGGACATGCAGCATTGACATGCTTCATGATGTTTATTGTAATGGAATCTTTTGGTGTTCAAAAGTAGTGTGGTAAAATATTTCTGACGTGGCATTGGTTGATTCAGGCCCTCTCTAGCGACTCTCTCCTGGAGCTAGTTGACTATTGCCATAGGAAGGTGCGTTCATTGGCAACAATATGGGTGTAAGTACATGCTGGCTTGCTCAAGGAGGCATGTGTGCTGTTTCTACTGCGGTCTGCTGGTTGAACATTGGTGTGTGGAGCACGTTTGAGATAATTTCTCCCAGCTCATGTCATGTACTTTGCGAACTTGTTTACGAAAGGAACCATGAATGATGCAGAGTTTCTGAAGTACGCTTGCTTGTCCCTGACCTATTTGAATTGTGTTGCATTGTTTGCGTATGGCGTAGATAAACTACCTAAACAGCGGACAGGCTAAGGAAGATGCACAGCTGGTGATTCGCAGTGCACAAGAAGTAATGGATATGAGCAAGGCAGACGAAATGGCCGATAAAGTCAAAGAGGTGAGCTACCCCCCTGACTTCTGTGTTGTTTCGAGATTTTGCACTGCACACAAGGTACTGTGAACAATTGTTCTCCTCTTGAAAGTCTCTGTTGTTTGCTTGAAAGGCTTCGTACAGCAGCCAGCTCTCTAGTACAATTAAGGGGCCAAGGCCATACACAAAACCAAGAGCCGTAACCGCTGGTGCAATCCCCCGGGAGAAGCTTTGATATTGTGCAAGGTTGTACACTGTTTGTTTGATCCAGTTGAATTTCGGAACCGCGCTTGCGTCAATTGCGGTGCTGCGATATGCCACGGACTATGGCAATGATCTGCCTCTTGGAGTGATGGCGCGCATGCTTGACACGCACGACACCATCGTGCAACTCGTGCCCCTGCTGGAGGAGCGGCCCTGGATGCGCCGGTGGGACCACAGCCTGTTGGCTCCATGCCAGTCACTTGAACTGCTAGTCGATGTCCTTAAGCTAGTTTATGTCTCTGTATGTACGTATAGGGATTCAAGCTATACTGCATTCCACAACTGCAGTGAAGGTACTCCATTTACTCAAAGTCAATGCTCGCCCCACCTTGTTGGGCATCTTTGCTAAGCGCCGAATGATTTAACAATGATTGCCTAATACATCATATGCTAACGAAGAATTTCGTCATTTGTGCATTTCTGCAACTACCGAATACATGTTATGCCATGTGAGTGTGTGTGATTCCTGTTCCGTGATTTCCCCCCCCCCCATACTGTACACAAGAAATTGAAGTATGGAACATATTTTTTGCACAAATCGTGAGTTCAATGTAGAGGCATTAACGGCCTTCGGTCTGCAAACACTGATTATCATCGCGCATATCATGCTGCGAGTTGTGGTACATAGGGGGTTGTGTATCGTTATGTGAGGGGGACTCTTTGGGTGATCAGTTCTCATTTATTGACCAGTCACACTAAATAGTGAGTGACCAATCTAAACAGCGACACGTCTCCTGTTCCGAGAATGATTCTCTGTTCATCAAGGGCTGTTGATGTTTCCGATGGTGCGGTATACCGGCAGCCGGTCAAAGGGTCAGGGGAAGGACAAGGTACGACTCACGGAGGTGTTCAATGAGGGCCGCTGGCAAGTCACGCCTCCCGAGGACCGCCTGAAGTTGTGCAAAGCGGATGCCCAGGTTTGGATCGCGCTTTACAATCTCATCACTGATCCCAAGTGTCGGGGGAAATACCGCTACGACGACTTTCGCCGCGAGACTGTAACCAGGCTCCAGGTGTGTTCCGTAGGAAGTGCCCAGCTGATGACACTGACGGCGTCTGCATGGGCGAGTTAATGTTTGCTAGATGCAGTCGCCTTGGCAACATGTGTTGGTGTGACTTCTTAGAGAAACACAATTCAATTGATATGCAATCATGTCCCAATCATCAGATGTGGGTTGTTTTGTTGTTAGCTTTGTGGGACTCTGATGCTATAGGCTGACGAATTGCTCGCATTTTATGCCGTTTTACTTCAGATGTGTATACTTGACCATACAAATTGTGCGAGCGCTATGAGATTGCATATTTTCCCACAATTTGGCTCAGTGGTTTCAAAAGCAATGGCCTTTGTTGTGTATCCGTTGGATGGGTTTGGTGTACAATTTGGCTTTTTTCCTTCCCCCAAGCACAATTGCATGTGTGTGAACATGGTTGCTTACAGAGACATTTCAATGAAGTGCTATTCGATCAGATCCCTATGTTGCAAGATCTTCAGCGAACAGTGAGTGAGATAGTATTCATGGTAACGCCGCCCTCGGCTGAGGTAAGATTCCCTCGTCAACGTATTTTCACTGCCCGACGTGTCTCGAAGAGCAGATCAACAGGGTGACCATACATGGTGATTTCAGACTAAAGCGTGGTGCAGAAAATCACAACCCCGCTTCCCTGAAATTTCGCAGATGATGTATAGTGTGTGTTTGCCCCAGAATATGGGTTCCATGGATTTCTTTGTGAAATAGAGGAACAGAAGAATGGTTGATAAGGTATCCCGCTCAGTGGGTAGGGTATATGTTTGAGTGAATGCCTAAAAAACAGATGTGTGAATTGCCTGTGCCGCACACAAGGCCAAAGTATTTCCATTTAAGTACAATTGTTCGAGAAGGCAAAAGAGATGTTTCTGCAATTGCTTAGAAACACTTCACATAATAGGTGAGAGAACATTTGCTCTCATCTTGCTGTGCCAGAGGAAATTTGTTGTAAGTGGCATGTTGACCTGTAATCGAATAGTTACTCGAAAGGTGAAACATCTGCATGTCCTTTGGGATTATCATCAACTGTTATTTGCATCTTGTTGGGCTTCCCGACGGCGTCATTGCAGGTGACACAAGGACGTCTCATTTTGGAACAGGTCCCTGAACTCAGGGATGCATTGCTCCGACGTAGGGACTGGAAGCAAATGGCAAAGAAACAGGTGGAAACTGTATTTGCAGACACGGAGGAGAACTTGGCAAACCTCGACATAAAGATTGGAGATATGCTTAAAGCATTTGATTTCATGTCGCTTTTAGAAGGGGTACGATCTTTGGGTTGTCACATTGAGGGATGCTTTGAAACTGGAAAACTGTGGGATATACATGCTTTCACAAGGCTACAGTGCACTGTGGAGACAAATGTGTTCACCAGCCACATGTTTTGTTTGAAAAGGAGAATTGAATGGAACACTCATGTTGCTCCAACCGAAAAGATGTCTGAAACTCCATTGTGCATGACCACCATAGGTACTGGGGCTGTGATTTAGACAGTTGACACCATGATCAAATGTGCTGGTGGTGGTTCCACCCGTCTTGATTATTATTTTTGTTTGGGCTGTTTATTGTAGGAGGGAAGTATGGACCTTGACATGCAGCACCTCAGCAATGGTAAAGGTGAAGGGGTCAGTGCTGACCCTGACGTGCAGAAAATCATCAAGACTCTCCAGAACAGTCATTTGCTACATGAGGAGAACCGCAAGGCAGATGTACATAAACACAAATTGTTGTCTAAGGAAAAAACTGCATATGCAGCCATTGAGTCAGCAACTTCACAAGGGGCTGCTGCTACTCAGCCAAGCATGTGTTCAGCGTTGATTCAGAATGCTGATGAGAACAAAGTTTCAACAAATGTAGACCTTGATGCGCTGGAATAATTTCATGTGTAGAGAAATAATGAATTTCTGTCGAAAGTACAGATCATTGATACCTCTTTCAGCTATGTACTATCATGATGCCCTGCCTGAAAATGATATATGCATGCAAAATTGAAGTTTTGGCAGCGAACTTTAGATATCATGTGCAGGCAAGCATCTTTTGAAGAATAAGCGGTGTATGATTCAAAGATCTTCATGTATCGATGATTATAACGCGTGGCTGTGAAGCCTTACACCAACCTTGCAAGTGATTCCTTATTGTTGTTATTATTGAGGGAGAATTCTGCAGCACATTGTGAAATTTGCGCATTCAACAGAAGTGGCAAGTGTATTGTGTGCAACCAGGTCATGTAAACATGAGGTCGAGTTGCGTCGCAACAATTTGCAAACACTTCATTTGTTTCGTTGATTGCAGAAAATCCAAGCAATGTTTGCCAATACACCACAAACTATCCATATTGCTTGCATGTTTAACAGCATTTGATACAATTTATGTGGCTATTGCTCTTGTTTTCTATGTACTCGTCGGCTCAACGTTTGGAAATGTCCAAGGACTGGTCAAAATGTCCCACTCAGCTCTTCCATCCACTGCTCAATTAGAGATGTTCCGCATGTGGTCAATGAGGAGGTGAGAAAATCGGTGTTAAATGATGGTGGAATACGAGGCAATGGGGAGTGTACTGGGAACAACATCGCCCCTGGTGCTACACTGTCATCTACTAGTATCCCGTCAACAGAAGTGGGCAATAACCATTGTTGATGTGGAGAACCTGCTCGCAATGAACCCCGTTCACAGACCTTCAACGGAAGCGGGGCATCTGCTGTGTATTGTGCAACCGTTTGCGCAAAGTATTCCAGGGGAATCGACTCGACAAGTCCATGGCAAACATGGTGCGTGCAACTTGTTGAAAGATGTTGTTTGTCATAAGGATGTGATATGGACAATATTGCAACTACATGCACAAAATACATTCATTTTATAGTTTCCTGAAAGCAGCAATGATAAATTGAGCATGTTGTGAACATTCACCTAGCGTCTCATGCTTTGTTGGGTTAAGTTGACATCGGATTCTACAGTCACCTGTAGGTGAAAGAAGGCCTTCTCCGAAAGGGCTGGTACTTCTGCTGCTCGTGCGGGCTACGTACGCATCCAGGATGGAAGGTGTTTGTGGCCCAGGGGATGTGGAGTGCCGGTCGAACTTGTTTGAATGCAATGTTTCCATGTCAGCGGGTGTGTTTAGAATAGGCCAATGTTGACATGGTGGTGACGAAAGTTGAGAATTGACCATTAGTGCAGAAAGCTCGTCTACTGGACTTGCAAGAGTGCGTAGCATGTAACACTCCAGGTTTTGCGCATGCCCAGTATATAGACTGCTAGATGCAGAAACGTCAGGCAGGAATATTCCAACCGAAACATCAGCATGGATGTCCGCATCCGTAGTATGGCCTTTGAGCGTATCAGCGTGAATCTGCATTCACTCGATAGCCCATCTCACACAGCCCTCAAAATACATCTACACACACAAGCAGTTATCATATGTCCGCGATTGTACGCATGGTCTCAATACCAAGCCCCATCTGAGCCTGGGATGGTAGTATCAATTGCCTTGAAGGCTGTGTGTTGAGATTGTACATTCGTTATCCATTTCCAACCAGCTAACAAAGCTGATGCAAGATGACTGAGCTGCGTTTTGTGATTTCAAAAAGGTTTATCTTCTGATATCTACACCATAACATAGTATACATGTACTGTTTTCCATGAGACTTCTCATTTGACAACTGCAGTCCATTCATTTGAGAAACATACTTTTGTTCAAGTTTCAAGACTCGTCCACTTATTTTCATGCACAGATGGCATCAACTTTGCTTTGATGCATTGACGTGACTGTCATAAATGGTTGACGTACTCCATTTTGCATCTGCGCATCATGAGGCGTAGAAAATGATGTCGACAAGTCCATGTGTTTTGTCCCATCCATAGATTTACTGATGGCTTTGCATGTTCTTGCTCCTTGCTGATTCTCAGAAGCCTTTGGCCCAATGTCTGCAAAATCATTTTTGTATATATGCATGATGGTTGAAACGGACAAAGCTATCATGCATGGGGATGTATGTCCATGCATGCCATGTCTAGCAGGAACGGTATAAGTGTTCATCTCTTTTCGACATTTCGAGTGTACACAGGGAATCATTTCAATCAAGATATGTGTTAAGCTGGTTGCAGATCTTCCTAGTCTATGAGACCATATTCTATCAAATCTAGTTGCATGCGCGCACCTTGCCTATGGCGCATCTGATGTTTGCGATTTTGAATAGTGCACTTCTTTGAGCGTGGCTTGTGATTGCTCAGAAAATTCCGCTGCACGGTCTCGAAGTCATACATTGTGTGAGAACTTTCAGCGATAATTATGAAAATCATGACTTCATGCAAAATGAAGCGTAAATTCATCGGGTGTGTTCTTTAATATCATTTTCTCGCTGAAATGGAATCAATCATAATGCTTTTTCCACGGTGTTTTAAAGGCATTGTCAATGCCATGATCCATGCTCTGGGGTAGATTCAGATGAGTTCTGCATTCACAAGGTGTATCTCTATTCAACTCGTAGGTGGCATGTAGATGAGCGTGCACCAACTGCCGCCCCGTGAGCTGAAAGTCTTCACATATCTTCTGTACGGCAGGAGTGTTGCTGCGTCCTGCTAGGCTCCAATCAATCTGTCAATTCATGTACGAACACACAACAGTCCTTAAACTCGTTGGGAGCCTGCATACTATTAAAGTCATGTGTTTGCAGGTGAGTAGTTTTTGGGCAGTATTGGTGCATTTCGCCTGGTTTTACGATGTTGTGAACCATATCAACATCGCAAAAATGAATCCCCATCATTAAACGGAGTTTTTTTTGCTACTTTTGTAACTTATCATACGTCACATACGGGCACAGGTGCTAGGACTTAGTACACTTCTCTCGGAACAATGGTGTAAGTGTATGAAATGGACTTATTATTTTTGAGTCTTCGCACGCAATCAGTACAGGCCATGTTCCATACTCTGTCCTTGCAGGGACTTTAGATGAGAAATTTCACACTAGATTGTATATGATTGATTATTCTCATCTGACTGTATGTGGTAGAGTCGAAACACTTTTGCTTACAGCTGCGTTGTGGTATTGTAAACGATTGTGTGCACTTGATGTAATTTTCCTGTCAAGGGCATTGGGGTCATATCTCGTTTGTAGTGGCGCACAGAGACATTATCCTTGCACACATGCACTGGTAGTACACATTTATTTGCGAAGATGTCCATCGTTCATGATTTGTGACCTGCTTGGCAACTTTGCCCATCAAATATATGGATTGATTACGATGCGTGCAGATTTGATTTTGCATACAAGTTTCAATGTGTTTGCCGTAGTTTTATGGCAACGTGATGTGTAATGTTGAATTAAATGGCACATGCATGTACTTTGAGTGTTTCACACCAGAAAAGGAAATGGATGTAAGGAAAATACGCTGATTTCAACGAGAATTCATACATCGATCAAGTGTGCTGGTGCTTACCTCAACTCCAAAATCTACCAACGCAGCATGTGTTTCTGCAGAGAATTTGCGGCTCTTGTTGATCTTGGATTTCTTCCCTGTGTCCTGTGATTTTCTGCTGATCATGTTGCGGGGTACTCCAGGGATTTCTACGAATCTTCACTCGTCAAGACGATGTTTGGGGTGCTGGTTTTTTGCACATGCACAAATGCACAATGTCATTCTGGAAACACGGCATTATTTGACGTGTACGTATGCCATCAGTATCTCGTGAATCCAGCGAAATGCATACAGTCATTCACAATGAAATTGTCAATGTTTGTCTGCGTCCAAGATAACCGAATGATCACGTGCAAAACAATACTAGCGAATGGACAGTGTGAAGAGAAGCATTAGAAGTGAATCCAATCTTCCATATCGATGTGCACATTGAAGAAAGCGAAAAGGTTGTTGGAAAATGAAATCAAAGGCTGTTGTCCATATTAGATGTACGATCTTGCATGTGGTTGTGCGCCATATCAAATCGCATGAACGGCAGACAACATGCGTAGTGTAGTTTCTCGGTGGAGGTTAACCGCACATCCGCAGCACGAATACACTGTTTCGAGTACTCGGGCCATGGGTTGTCAGGTATCGTGCTATTTGGACATAGCTGCTTGCTCGACACGAAAAAACATTGAAGGATGTCTATGTGTGAGCATGTACACGATGGCTGAATATCGAAACGCCGAGTTCGTATGCAGCTGAATCGACGGAGCTAGTCTCCATCTGCCATGGATGTTTTCCTTTGAACAGGATGAGAGGATATCCGCCGAGCGGAGCGACGAAGCGACAGGTAGGCTACCGGGACGTTGCAACTTTGCCATGCATGTCGTGATTTCTAGCGCATGCCTCAATGCTGCAGCGATGCAATGGATATCATCTTGCTCGCGGTGATGACATTGAATAGTATATCTTCGTCGAATATGATATGCATGGGTCCGTTGTATGCCGGAGAGTCGCAGGTATTTCAATTTTCGAGTCGACTCGATCGCGCGTACTTATTGCACCTGTCTAGGGGCAGCGTGAAACCTTACTCCAGCACATGATTTTGGGTAATGCGTGTTACATGCCGTATTGCATTAAAGTCCTTCGCAAAACATGTTTGCTCATGAATTGTGTAGATGCACGAATACCGTTAAACATGTATAATTCGCAGCACGGTGACAATTTGACCGTCCGCGCTTACTGGTGCCGTACCTCCATAGTGCAAATTTGGAGGCAACGTGTTGGGACAGCAAGCAGCAAGGCAATACGACAAACGGCTGTCGGTTGCGTGTCTCGTGTGCTTAGCAGATTCGTTTTAGGTCGCACAAACACGGACGGTAATCTGGATTTGTCGCGAGGGTGAAGGTTGCTCATGTCACGGAAGTTGTCGAGCGATGTACGGTGTTGGTGAAAGAAGGAGTCATCACGTATGCAGCATTTGGAATTCAAGAATATATTGTTGCTTTGTGAGTGCATTCGCGATTTTTATAGGCCTTACCAGCGGTGCAACCGGCATCTTTGAAAGAGAGAAAACAGGCCACATTTCGCTGGGCAGACAATATCCTACGGTCTACGCAGACTATCTTCCACTATTCAGATCGGAACGATTCGTACGATTGGCAGTTGTTTTAGCCGGGTTGTGTCCAAGCTCACGCATGTTAATATGTGTATAGATATAGGTCTTGGTAATTGTCGATTGTTTCTGGGTAGAAGATTGTTTAACAAACGTTCCAATGATGTAAAAGTGAAAAGCAACTCTGCCAATCGAATTGCTTTGTAAATGGTCAGGTACATACAAGTGGTATCCATGGTGATCATGATAGCAATAGCACGGACACTTTGAAGCAATGGGCTCCGCTGTAAAACCAGACCTGTCAATCATGAGACATTATCCATGTGTCATACAGTATGCAGATTTGGATCCACTACCGCATACCGGTTTCGGATGCCGCAAACCATTGTCCGAGACAACATTACGTGTTGAGCTTGAGTACGCAACATTATTTTCATGTGTCTTTGGCGCATGGCTCTATTTTCTTGGAAGCCCCTAAGTATTGGACACCCTTCAACCGTGACGGTGTTTGCCACCTGTTACAGTGCTTCTCACCCGTTGGTACGAATAGGCCCCGTCTGTTAACAGGCGGGGCAGCGCCCATTTCTGGGGAGTGACCTTGTGCAGGGGTACTGTTATTATTGTATTGAGGTAAGTGTGACGTACATGGATTTTTTTACAGGATCGGTCAAGAATATCAGATTCTTGACCGATCCTAGGTATCTCACACGACCATTCCATTAAATCGTGCATATGCTTCATAAATGATCATCACTGCGAAGCAACATGAAGTTTCCATATAACAATGTGAACGCTTCGTGTTCGTATCGCAAAGAATCGTCTTTATTACAGAGTTGGGGAGGCTATATTGTGATAGTACTAGAATAATAAAGTACTTCATAGTAACAGCTACTAGCCACTTAGCCTATAG
>NHOP01000647.1:0-13686 GCA_018697155.1 Pyramimonas parkeae | reverse complement strand
ACAGTTCGGAACAAAATGCAACGAAGCTGGTTGTCAAGGTTGAAGGAGTGCGACGTATCTTTGCAGCCCGCACCTGCCTGTAGGTGTATATCGTTTTGATAGTTGAATATTTTGTTGTGTGTGTTTGTTGGCAGCCGTCGGCGGTGGCATATGCGAACCGTGCCATGGCTCTCCTCAAGCTGGGCCGGTTCCTGGAGGCAGAGGAGGACTGCTCATCAGCCCTGGCCTTGGAGCCGGGATATGTTAAAGCATTGTCGCGGCGTGGTACAGCGCGCAGGTGCGCATTCGCCCCTCCCAGCCTTCTAAAGCAGATTGCTGATTATGAACTATGCACTCCTTAAACAAGTCCTTAAACAACACGTATAATTCTGGATCACTCAAATTATGCCCCACCCATGCCGTTCGGAGTCCTTTGGGAGCCATCCACGCGATAGAAGGCAATGGGACCAACGTTCTTTTCTTCTGTGTATCAAATGCATATTCCAATATGAGATAGTGAAATTGTCTGTGTTCTCCTCGAGTATGATTATGATTGCTCCAGACATGTTCGCTGCCAAGACTTCTTCCAACGTGGGTCCCCTCAAGGATTTGTCACCTGGTGTTTCATTGTTGTGCTGTGTTTTACGCTGTTGCATTGCCAAGTTGTAAGGTGCTTGAATGTCAACCTCAAGGGTCCAGGCTCACGTGTTTCTTGATGCATTAGGCTTATTGATATTTGTAGATCCTCTTTTGCTTGGTGGAAATTTGTCATTGCTTCCAACAAGTGGGCAATAAAGGCATTAACCAATGACTACTGATTCGTGAAGATGTAAATCTTTATTTCTTGACCGACATATTGAACATGAAACAAAGATGTACATTAATGATGTACTGATTTATTTGATGAGAAACAATCATGTTGATTTACGATGTACTGATTTTTTTGATAAATATATAAAGATGTACATCTCTATTTCTTTGTTGGTTTTTTTTGTAGAAGTTCTTTGCATTTGCTGTCTTTCGTTACTGTTCGCAATCCAAGGCGCCTCATGTGCAATTTAATCACAGAAACCGCGTGTGAATATTGGAAGGATTTGGGAAATGTTAAGTGAGATGCGCGTTTGCTTAGTTGATAGCATTTGAAATGTGTAAGTTGCGAGATCGCATCCCATTTAGAGTCTTTATTCCTGTGACATGTTAAGCCGCGAATTGCTGTTCATTCTAAGCTGCATTTGCAAGCAAGCCCTTATCGGTTGCAGAGTCACCTGTCAATGGAAAGCTTTTTTTCCCCTCGCTCTCCTCACTTTTATTATTATCGCTTGCAAATCTGACATGCAGCCTGAATGCGCTTTTTCGGGAAGAGGTGGAGGCTGTCGATTTGATAGTGTTTGCATATCAGTGGTCTGACTACATATGGGGCTGCTCTTCATGTTTGTTCTGGTGGCAGATTCGGCATGACTTGATGGGCACTGACAATCACTGTGAATTTCATAACCCTCTGGTTGAATTGCATGGTGATGCAGGCACCTGGAGAAATATCTTGCGTCTGTAGAGGATTTCGAGATGGCTGTACGTTGGGAGCCAAACAGTAACATCCACGCTCAGGAGCGGTGTGCGCCTTATTATCTGCCTCAAGGTCTCAATATCTGCTCGATGTGTGTTTCATCAATCAAAGTCCATATTCAATTGTGCGTCAACAGCCAGGCTCCAGCAAAGCAACAGTGCATATGCTCTTACGACAGTGGACCTGCAAACTCTCATGCTTTACAATGCTTCTTCCTGAAGTTCATTGAAGTGGTAGCATACATGTTTAACGGTGAAGTTTTGAAAAGCATGATATTGCACCGTTGTAACCATTATGATATATACCTGTTGCAAGCGCATAAGCCCACATGTATTTAATGTACATAGCACACACGTATAAGAGTATGTGTACAAACCACACTCATACATGAATATGCATATGTACAATGGGATATAACCCCCACCAGTTGGGCGAGAAGTCACATCAACTAATCACATAGTGGAAGTGCATAACCTGACAACATCACTCAGAGGAGCATTGCACCAAGCCTACCACATATCGATACACGCAAAATAAAGATCCTGCAAGATGCACCCAACAGGATCGAAATCAAAGTCCCCACGGGGAAATTCTCATGCACACCCAAGCAACCTTCTTGCTCACATGCTTTTGTGGTAACGCGATCGCTCCAGGTCCGGATTCGAATGTGAGCTCCTGGTGCCTGTGCACGTATGGGGGAGGATATGTCGCATGACTACCGTATACAAAAGAAAAATGACTGCAAATCGATAAACAAACTCAGAGTATACCCTAAACAAACCCATCATATGCCAACAAGTGTGTTAACTCTTAGCACTGCTCTGCTTGATAGATCAATCAATTAAATCATGGAATACATATACACATACACAGGGACATGGCCCTTGCCCAAGTGACCAGGGGCCACGTCAACTGAGTTGCGCAATACATTGTATCAGTGCTCAAGGTAACCTTGAAAACCCTCATGTCATCAATTGGCATCAGAACAGTCTGCTGTTTGAATCCACACATGCAAGATTCCAACAGCTATTGTTGTCCTGTGGGATATCACTGCCTTCCATTCCACAAGTGCTCGATTCTTTCTAGGTTAGAAATATTTGCTCTACATATCAGTTAAGCCTCTCCCTGCCCTGGGATCTGTGTTAGTTGGTCTCGTTGGCCGAGTAGCAGCTCGTTTCATGGGAGGTGCTGGGCTCAAACATCGGAAGTGTCTCCCATGTCTGGTGACTTTTCAAAGGCCACGCAGGCTGGTGGGTCACCTTTGCTTTGCGAGTGAATGCACCATCGGCAGGGACATCTGGAGTTAATCATGTTGTGATCTAAAAGCTTCAATATGCATGCTTGCTGTAAATTTCACTTTGATGGATGCCTGAACAGTCAAGCATGGATCAAGACGGTGTTGATGTATCCGTATGTTTACGTGTTTGAGATCACATCTGAGCATTTGTGGGATGTGTTTTATCAAACTGACCACGTACGCCTTGCTTGTGCGACACAAATTTGATTGTATTATTCCCTGTGTAAGCTTCAAGCTCGTCATTTGCTATATATGGACTGGCAGCATGCTGGTCCATACAAAGCACAGCTAGTTCCACGAGTACGTCAGCTGAATCATAGAGCCTTTGGATATCCAATGTGTTATGTGATTGTTTGTTCAATCTTTTTGGTCGAATTCTCGTTGTGCAGTTGTTGGAATTTTCAAACCACAGAGGCGTCCTTCACAATGGGTTGTGACACTGCAGTCTTACGAGCCAGAATCTGTTGATAGCTGCTGAGAAGTTGAGCATGTCCCAGCCTCGCACCTTGCTCACCGTCCGAGAGATACCTCCAGAGAAATTTTCCAATCCTGTTCCAAATGAAGAAACCCTACAAGCGGGGACGGACCAGTTGCTTGCGCCAGTAGGGGACCCCACGGCGCAGCCCAAGATTCAAGCAATACCTGCCCATTCAGGAATATCTCCGGGTTTGACTATAGCCGATGAGAGTCCGACCACGCAATCTGCCGCAAATTATCAGGTACCCCTAATGATACTTGTTGGTGTGGCCTTTAGTTCAGGATGCAGCTTGTTTGTTTAGGATGGAAGTGCACTCTTTTCAAATGGCGACAAATACGTGTGAGGGCAGGATGTGTGTATTTGTAGCATGTTCAATTGTCTATCTTCCTGGATAGTTTGCATGCAGTCAATTGTCCTGGGCGGCTTGCGCTTTTGCAGTAACGTGAGCAGATCCGCAGCACTTAGATTTTCATTTGATGGGTGAGCATTTTTGGGCCCATGTGATGGGTCACCACCTGTTGTCAATATTCCTAAACATCTGATTGCCTATTTGGTGGATCAACAGGTACATTGTCATGAGTTGCGAATTCCAGAGGTCTGTCTGTGCCTCAGGACGTTTGTTTGTGCCTCGGCCCACATTTTGTCCAAGTTAACTCTGGATGGCGGGTCACCCTTATTTAGAGAGTGATTGTACCAATTGTCTTAGCAATCACCATCCTCGCAGGTGGCTTGAAATTCACTGTTACTGGCGTTTTCGTTAAGTGACAACCAAGTTCCATGTCTTGGTGTTGGACGCGCCAGGTACCGTCAGGGGCTAGCATCTCTGGTCACGACTCAGGTGAGTCAAGGCCGGAAGAACCCGTCCAGCGCAAAAGCATATCCGAGCTTGCGGAGAGTGCGGCGGCAAAAATGGAAGCCGAGCAGGTGAGGTGCAAGTGGCACTAGCAATTCAACGCAAGTGCAAAGAAGTAGCTCATCTGGCTGCGGACCGGATAGCTGATTTTGGACCCAAAAATATTTGAAGCTTTGCTCAAGGCTGAACATTTATGATGTACGCAAGGTCTAATTTAGTCGCAGGGAAGCCGCACGTATGTGAGTAAGAGCATCGGACATGCTGTCCTGCTCGCAAATGTTCAATTGCCAATCAAAGTTTCATGTAAAGTTGCCTGCAAATTTTTGCTGCATGAGGTTCATGTGTTTTTCTAGAAACGTGTTTTGAAGCTCTACGTTTATACGGTGTCTCTATTCACTCAGATGTAGATGTGTCATGTCTTTCAGATGCGTTTAATCAAGAAACCTGCTAGTGTTGCACAACACTGCACATGTGCATCACTTTCTTGGTGCTGTCCTGTTTGGACTTTTCAGAATCTCTGATGTCTGAAGGTAACCTTAGCTGTCATTGGAAGTGTGAAAGCAAATGCTTGAACTTGGGAAACTTGCACTCTCAGGTTGAGAAGGCGCGCAAAGCGGCTATGAATATGCCCAAGTCTGGTCTGGAGTTTGAGCGTTCTTGGAAGGTATGAAAATGTGTGCAGAACATAGTGGAAGCTGGCAGCTTTTGTCCTTGTGTTCATGTTTTGAATGTTGAGAACCTTTGTTCTATGCCTTACAGTTTTTTTGCAGCTTTTGAAGGGCAACCTCATGTAGTAGTGATTCGGCTAAGCAAGCGTTGGCTGGTACGTGTGTATTTTTTACAGAATGCGTAACTTGGTTTGTCCAAACCATCTAAGATAAGTGTCAACTTGCGTCGCTTAGGGATGCTCCGCTGCTGCAAGAACTGACTTCAAGATGATGCTGAGATGCACCGAGAAATGAAGAGATGGAAGACAATCGCAAGGGGATCTCAATTTTTTTTACAAATGTGTTTTCAATATTCCTCAGATTTGAGTAGTGCTTCGTATACTTGCAGTCCACTAATACTATACAGGAAGTGAATTTGAAGCGATAGATGCAAATGGCGATTGAATCTCTGTTGCATGTATACGTTGGTCTGAGTCAGGATTTTGGGAATATGATCTCTGATAGTGTTGAAATCGCAATAGCCTATTGAAAAGATTGTAGATAAAGTGTGCGGATTGGTGTCCATGGTAAGCGTCCCCACGTGCACATGTTTTGTCAAGACTACACATGATCCATCAGGGCTGAGTGTGAGATTTGTTGTGCAGGCCATTTCGAAGGATGATATGGCACAGACGGAGTTTCTCAAGGTGAGTTGTTTGCTGGTCTGGTGAAATATTCAACGACGACAAAATCCGACTGGTGATCAGCGCAAAGACTTCAACTTCGCATGCCTACAACATTGAGCTGACAGCCTCAAATACATGCGAGGGATGTTTGCATTCCCATACTCAAAGCTCAACTATCCTGCGCACCTGGTCAATAGCAAGATTGGAACGAGTCTGTCCACGGAGGCCTGTGTCCCACAACAGGAGCACACAGGGAGACATGAACTTCACAGCAAGTATCATTCAAAAGTGGTATTGAATCCACGTCTAAGTTGTATATTTTGAAGGGTGGTGATGAATCACACGCTGCTGCTGGATGAAACTGACCATGATAGGAACATTCAACTGGCCGTTTAGGCAAGTAGAATGTTGCTTTCAATATCAAATTCGTTGAATGATTCAATGTTTGCACAGTTCAATTAGCTCCACACTGGAAGTCTTCCGGTGTCCGCGCCCCTCCCATTGCAATCTTTGTGGTGAGCTAGCGGTTGTGCGCGCAGGCCTTAGACGGTTCCAAGCTGCCGCAAATCTTCAAGGACTCATTGTCAGCATCGATTGTGTGCACGGTCATACGGGCGCTGCTCCCGCGCATCAACATGAGAGAAGAAAACACCCACTGCACGCATTGGATTGGACTGCTTGAAGGCTTGACAAATGTTCCACGCTTCGATATGACCGTGATGTTTCTCACCGGCAAGGAGAAGAAAGGTGCGATGAAGTGCATGCTTTTGTAGGACGCTGGATATGCTAAAGCGCCTGTAGGTGTAAATTGTAGGATTTGCCCCCCTAGTGAGCCAAGTTTGCTGCGTTTGGCCCTCCTTTCGAAAGGTGCATATTTTGACTGGTGGTGTGCTTCGCTTGTCTACGTACGTCGAGGTGTTGATGTGTTTATTTACAAGATCAATGCCATTTCAAGTCGCGGAACCCAAATCAACTTGTTTGCGATGCTGTCTAAAGGTCACTCCTGGTGGGATGTTGCGATTATGGGTCATGGTTGCATGCCTTGGTTGAACATCTTCCAACACGTGCACATAGAACATGCAAATATGCGCACCTTCCATCTTCATGTTTTGCACTGTTCCATGTCTAACGGTTTGACCCTCGCAGCTTCTTTCCGCTTCTGTGCAGCTAGCCCAAATCAGAGTTCAATCTTGGAATTGCGTGTACAAACCCTTTTTCAAAGACGTCAAACAATGTGTTGTTTGTGTGTTGTTTCATCCTTGGCTGCAAATTTGTTAACAAAGCTTGGAAGATTTGTTGTCCTAATATGGCGCCCGATCATCAGGGGATCCCCCGATGTGAACATCTGTGTACTCGGACCTGACCCCTGCTCAGTAGACAGTAAGCCGTGTCAAATGAGCCATTTGATGCATACCAAAATTTTGCAAGCGACCCTATTACTCACTTTAGCAAGGCAGGCAAATACATATGAACTAGGAGTATAGATTTCGAAGTGTACAGGGGGTCCGGTGATGCCTAATGAATCAGATTATGGCATCAGATATTTGAAAATCTGTCATGTATGTAAAAACAACTGACAGTGAGTACATTGAGGCATGCATGGCATGTAGTTGGGAATACCAGAACAGGATGATGCTCTATGACAAGTATCACAGGTGTTCTGTAGTGTTCATAACTTACATTCTTCATATTGTTTTTTGCTATTCCTTGGGGATATATCAACAAGAAGAGCTTGCACACCGGTATCCAAGTGTAACATGTCATAGACAAAAACAAATTCTGGTACATGTATGTACACGTAAAAGTATGCAGACTTCTCCGAAAACGGTCATATGACTCTTAGGAATACATTTGTGGCGCACCTGGTGCATGGGTTTTGAGGAATGCTTTATGCAGTGGTTGAACTTGGTGCGCCTTGCTTCAAAACGTGATGTGGATGAATTGACATTACCGTTACATGAAGGGTGGAAGCAAATTATTTGCACGTGGATTTCCGCTGCTGCTCAAGGTAGCCTTTGTACCACGTACACAAACAGGCATATCATGGTATCCAAGGAAAGCTTCCTGATCTGTGCAAAAAGTCCATGGATGGAACAAACGCATGGTGTGTTTCATGTACACCCATACTGCTGCATTCGCTCGGTGTGTGGATGTCTAGGATTGTGTGTACACAGACATATCCAAGCAAAGAAGCATGTAGCATTCTGGGAAAGCGATTATTTCACCCTTATGCACGCATTTACGACCAGCAAATAAATTCAACAATGAACTTTCCATGCTATCAAATATGTGTTGGAACCTAACCCTTAACCCCTGAGCAGCGAACCATGTCGACTGAATTTTGCAATTGGATCTGTTGCTGTACAGGGCAAACTGAAACAAATCCATGCGGTATGATCATATGCCATAATATCATACCACATCTCGTCAGCCTCGCTGGAATGGTCCCGTGATCTGTGCAAGTCCATTTGAAACAAACACATCCCGTCTTTCATATGTGGTCAATACTCGTTGTAAGCCTTGCATCTAGAGCATTCCAAGAATTTGTGCGCACTTGTTGTGTTTCAACACTTCACATTCTTGCTCTGCTGCCTTGTAGGCCAACCTGTGTATGTGTCGATACTTGCCCACTGTGCGCGCGGGAAGCCATGTCCAACTGACCTAAGCACATAATTCTGCCAATGCAGAAGGTATCCATTAAGATCCGTGCACAAGGTGTACATGTACCGCTACACATGTTTGTGGCAACATATTCATAGCCAGAGCCTCCATGGTGATGACTGTCGTATAGTGCCAATGACATGAATGGGGGATGTTCAGATGACGCAATATGTATCCTTTGATTCCACGCTTTGACATATGCATTCAGCCTGGCACAGAAATTTGATCTCTTAACTGTGTTTTCAGAGATGTAACCATTCGACTCGGTTGAAACGGACATCTGCCCAGTAGTCGAACATGATATCGGTGTGAGAATAGCGTGCCCTATTGGATTAACATGTTTTCATTCATACACATTAATGTTTGTCATTGTGTCTGGTGTACGTTGGCGGTTGCCTAAGTGATGACAGGACGTTGTGTGTTGTATGCGCATTTCCGCGACTTGAGCTTACCATGCCGGATGACCTATAGTTGGTAGGGCGACGCCAGGAAACCCGAGTTCGAGATTCGACATGGGTGGTTACTGCCTTGGCCGATGACTTATCAAAGGCCATGCCAGCTGACGGGGGTTTTGCGATTGGCGAGTGATCATACTAATCACCTCAACAACCATCATGACAACTGGTGGCTCAAAAGAATTCTTTCAAAAGTTTTTGAACTTGGATGATGTTTTGTGTTTGGACCTCTGCATATTCTTTGAAGCTTGTTGACATTGGATCGTGCATGTTTGTGTGGTTAATTGTCAGAGCTGCAACGGCTTTGGGATGCATCAGCTGAATCTCTAGCTGGAACTGGACTAGAAGGCAAGATTCAAAGCCTCCGACAGAGATACAAGTTATAGCAGCACTTGATCAAGTCTCAAGCCAGTGGATTTCGTGCCCAGTTTCACCAGAAGTCGCTAAATGCTCGTGCCTCTATATTTAAATGTCTGTAACAGTATCAGATGGTATCGGATGAGCAGATATGATGATGAAAGCTTCCAATTGACAAAAGATTTTTGTTCTTCGTCCAGTTCTCACGATGACACACTGCCTAAGTATCCCGCGTGTTTAGCATGTTGCCTGTATTTTTTCGCCAGCTCATATACGGTATACAGTATCGCATGTGATGGTGCTGTTTATTTCCAATATATCCAAAATTACCAGCTGCGATACAATACACATGCTCCAGCTAGGGTGCCTGTCAACTTGTGAGAAAGTACACAGACGTTGATCTTGCACGCAACCGTTGTCGTGTTAGTGACAGCGAGAACAAATTGGTGAGGGTTGCTAAAAACAAGACATATATTGTATGGGAAGTCATTATAAGTGTCCAAACAATTGAGATCTTAGTTGTAATGAGTGCTTTTTTTCTCGTAGTCAAATTCCCTGCCATGTTTGGATCGACACAGGTACAGGACATGTGCAACATGAGCACACCATGCTCGTGTGACAGATAGTCAAGAAATGTGATGAGATGTCTTGCAGGTAGTTGAGATGTACGAGTTCAGGCCTGGAACCAATTCTTGATTAAATGCTTGTGACAATGATCTGGATCCTCATTACACCAGAACTTGGATGCGAATATCTGTTTTCATTAATGGGTGTCCAACGAGTCAAAGCCATAGCAACTTTGGTGGTGCAAATACCTAGAAACGGGGTTGAATATGTACGATTGCATATCATTTGCGCATGATCTAGGAGGAGCTGTGGTCTGCAGAAAAGTACTTGAATTCAATAAACATCGCACAAGATTCAATGGTCATATGAGGTGCGGTGGTTGTTCAAACCACAAGGTGGATTCAGATGTTGCCTTATGGTCGAACACCTAGGTATAAAAACAGCTTTCGCAGCTCGACTGACCGGGTCAATTAGCGGTTGCGATCACCGTCTATCTGGATGGGGACACGTAATTCGTGGAGAACGAAATAAGGGTGTCTTGATACGGTAGTAGAAATAACGATCACAGGATCAACTGGTCATTGCAGAACAGGGTGTAGCAGTGCGCGTCTTCATAATCCAATATGCGATCACCATCTCGATGGCAGATGTACCTGATTATATGCCCCGCTTTACTTGTATACGTGCGGAATCAGAAACTTTGGGCGAGGATGATCCGTGTGAGTCAGCCTTATATGATGACGGCTGAATTGATACATACACCACATGCCTTGTCCCATTTCTAGGCTCTCCGCATCCTTTTCGTAACTCGATGCGTCCAATTCTGATGACCATTTGCTTTTTCCATAGACTACTCCTATCTATGACACGGTCCTTGATAGTGTAGTTCCTAATTTCGAAGGGAGCGATTTACAGGAAATACTTGTTTGGTGCATATGGCTGTCTGTGTTCTATCGTCAATTTTTTTTCATCTCGTAGTAGCATGCTCGTGAAGTAGCTGTGCTATGCATTCAATAATGGCTTCGGCTTTTTGCCCACAACGTTGTGCTCTGTACTGTTGTATTGCAGCTATATGATTCCTTTGGGGCGAATTCCCTGACCAGATGTTACCTGAGATTTATGTGTTTGAAATATTTGTTGTAGGTTACCAAATCAAAGACCACCATTAATGTAGCACCTTTGTTGTCCATTCGTACCGGGATGGGTAAGGTGATCCACATGAATACATTCAATATATGATAGGTAGTCAGTCTGTCCTTACAGACATATTAACTAGAAATGCACTCCGCATCAGTAGACGAGACTACAACTACCGGTTGTTTGTGTGCAAATGAATATATAAGATCACCAATCATGAAGATAGCGTTGCCAGAATAAGGCTTCCTATCTACAGAGCCCATGGTCCATTTAGAATTTGAAAAATGATATCAATAGTAAAAATGATGATAATTATATTGAGCTCTTCGCATAAGGGGAGTTATTCGGGGTTTTATCCACTCCCCATGCTGGGTTCGGACCGTAGCGATGGGCGTTTGCCCTTACCCGTGAGACAGGACACAAAATACACCAGTTGGTATATACCACCAGTGAAACGCCGAGGCGATACATAATCTGAATATTTTTCGTGTCCGAGTCAGCACGCTCTTCCAAGACACTATTTCTATCCCTGAAGGTCAGTCGCTTGTCCTTGGTTGCAAATGAATATTTGAGATTCTGAGTGCAGCCAACAGCAATGATCTGTCATAGCATGTGCAAGATTGTGCCAGATACACAACAATTTGCATAATTGCAGGTCGAGTGGGTCATTCAATCCTTAAAAGTGCATCAATTGGTTGTTGAAATGAAACAAGTGCATTATGTGTTGCAATTATCAGAGCGTTTTCATGAGTATATATTTCCGTCGTTGAATGTGTTCAAGTCAATGAGGATTCTCCAGGGGCATGGAGACCAGGAGCCGACGATATTCGCTGCGCTTGCGGATGACTTGGATGGATGACCACCATCACCTGCTGCATGCCGTCTTCGTGGTAGATAGCATTATGTCATGGCAGACCTTACCAGAATCAATCAGGGAAAATGCGGTCAGTCTACAGCATGAGTTTGTTGACAACAGAGCTGTACGCGCAGCATCTGCAGGTTGCTTCGGTGGTGCCTTCACGACAATTACCATGACCTCCGGTAAGTACTTCTCCCGTACCAGAGTGAGGCATACTCCGTGATCACGAATGGAGAAAGTCGTCATCGGCGTAGTGTCGCCGTACGGTAAATTTGCGCGTTGATACCATTTCACCGGGCAGTAAAGAGAGGCTCGGACAGTACCTGGGCATCGATTGGATATTTCACAACGTCTTATCAGCTCTTTGGGGCTCTGAGCTCACTGTTACGCCGCAATGCGCGTACTTCAATATTAAGGAGCACAGGTCGTGGTAGCATCCTTGCGACGTGTTTCGGGCGCATAACATGTAAAAGCATTGAATCAGAACAGCCACATACTCGTGTGGTACACATTTAGCGTGAGGATAATCCGTTTGACCTAGCCTTAAAACCTGGCACTTAGTTTGACAAATGCGTCCCATGTCTTGTCCTATTTCTGGACTTGTCGCATCCCACCGAAATTTCGACGCCTCGTGCCCTAGAGACTGCTTGCTTTCCATGACAACACTATTTGTGGAGTGAAGGGCACACCGACACCGGAACTATTGCAAACGGCTCATAATTCAAAAACTACGCGAAAATGCTAAGCCAACGATGTATATGGAAACAAGTCAACGTACGGGATACATAGCAAACCTTGCACCATATCTATTTCTTGGTGCCTCTCAAGTATTATGGGCTCTTTGCAAAGCCCATGATATCATATGCAAAGATTCGCAAATATAATCATTGCATTATCCAGAAAGGACGGGGCACAACTGACAGACAATTCTTTTACAATCGATCTCTTCGCGGTCAGCAACTATCCAATGCTCAAAGATCGACAAGGACGTCACATGCCTTGAGGTGCACGAGCAATGAAAGTGGGCTAAACTCGGAAAGTTCAGTCCATGATTGTTCGATCTGCAGGTAATCAGAATGACATCATACATAGAGGTGCATCAGCACAACGATTACGGATCATCCAAGTCTTATACTCCACATGTTTTCCCAGCCTTAGTAGCGATCTCGATCCGTCGTCTGGTGTCCATATGATGTTTCCCTCTGGTTATGTCGCAATCCCAAAATCTTGTACCAAGCAAACAGATGTAGGTGTGACCATATATTAGTACATCGTGTGGACGTTTTTTTGTGAGGTATTCTTCGCATGTCGGCCGCACGATTGCATTGCAGTCAGCTCCTTCCACGAGTTTGTTCGGTTTATCCGATTTCGCCAGAATCAAGACCCCATAGATTATCTCCTTGTGTTGGCCCGTTAACCGCCCTATCATTATCGATAAGTCAATTACCACCCATGAAGGGGCGGGTGAAGTATGCTGGAATGCGACAACAATTGATTGCTGTGATGGTCGATTCACTGTATATGTACTCGGGAGATCGACCTATATCACAGGTTCATCGTTACTGTTGTGATGGCATTGCCATACTCACAAAGTATTATACCTATGGCTACTTAACGGTTGAAACCTCCTATTCTCACACACCACCTAGTATGATGGCTTTGTCAATGGATGTTGCGATCATTCTTGTGTGCCACCTATTTCTTGGAGGAACAATTCTCAAGCAACCGAAACTATACCATCGTGATTTTTCTAGATACGTTTGGATCACGTAACAACGATCTAGTTACTCTAACAAGCAACAGCAGTATTTGTCACGGGGCTCCTCGTTTCTCATATTGCATCCATCATGTGTGCTTGCAATCATGGCCGTCAATCGAGAAATGTGATGTTCATAATGCACATCATACCTTTTTTTTCATACCAAAATGTTCTATCGTGCATGGGGCACCACTCTGATCTCCGAGATCGCCGTCAGCGATAATGCTTTTGTAACATTCAGGGTCTAATGGTGATAACGGTTCTCCAAAATCTCCCATATCATTTTATTCATCTATGTATATGCCCTTGACAGCTGGCGAAGCTGATAGGGCAACGGCTTGATGTGCAGCTTGCCCGATTTCAAGCCCCGGCATTGTCATAGATCGA